>APFE030548751.1:129302-209298 GCA_000404065.3 Pinus taeda
ATAATATTAATAAATGAAAATTTGACTTGGGTCCTTAAGTTAAAAATTAGTCGTTAATCGATTTTAGCCATTGGAGTCTCTGCTCAGACTATTTAACATGCTAGACTGGATTTGTTTCTTCAACTTGTCTTGACGATGAACCACACTAGTTGGTTCGAAACGCGTCGACAAAGGTCTCTCTTTATGTGATTTACGCCAAAATTCTTCTGATAACTATGATGGATCATAGAAGCCTCAATTCTACAAGTTATTGTTGTGTTCTTTTTGTTTTTGTTTCTGTTGTTTTGTTTTTTGTTTTTGTTGTTTTTTGTTTTATTTTGTTTTTGTTTTGTTTTGTTTTCGTCTTTTGTTTTTGTTTTTTTGTTTCTTTTGTTTCTTTTGTTTTGTTTTTGTTTTTGTTTTTTTCTCAGTCTTTTGTCCTTTCATTTCCAAATATCAGAAAATGGCTCCTAGAATGAAAGACATTGCTTGGGAATATGTTGAGTTGATTGATAATCAAATGCATTGCAAATTTTGTCATAAAAGAATTAAGAGAGGTGGATGGGGCATTCACAAGATGAAACAACACTTGGATGGTATTAGAGGCCAAATTGTCCCATGTGCACCACCAACAGAACAAATTGGGGAAATTAAGCAGTTGCTAGAAAAATTTGAGAAGTTTGAGGAAGAAAAAGCTAGGCAAAAAGAAATAAAGGCTGAAATAGGGAGGAAGAGGAGTATAAAACACATGATGGCTGTCGATCCCATTTTGATTATGAGGGCTCTTCATCTATTCCTTGCACTGATGCATCCAACCATTTTCGCTTTGTTCCTCCCTCTTTGGAGTCTATTCAAGAAAATCATAAGGGTAAAATTAAAAAGAAGGGTGATATCAAAAGTTATTTCACAATCACACCCTCCTCTCCCTCTAATAGCGTGCATGATTCTCAAGCTAATAGAGATAAAATCCAACCTACTTTAGATGACATTTGAAGAAGGAATTGAGAGAAACTACCTGTGATTACATAGCTAGATGGTGGTATGATGTTGATATCCCTTCAATGCTGATATCCCCTTAAATTATTATGAACCTATGTTTGATGCCATATTTGTTGTTGGAAAGGGCTTCAAAGGACCTACTATGCATGAATTAAAGGGATCTCTTTTGCAAAAGGATATTATGTCCATTGAAGAATATTTGAAAGGTTTCAAAAGATCATGGGGGAAAACAAGATGTACCATCATGTTAGATGGATGGACTGATCAAATGAATTGTACCATTATAAATTTTCTTGCCTTTTTCCCACAGGGGACCATGTTTCTAAAATCAGTTGATGCATCTGATAAGGTGAGAGATGCACACTTGTTTCAACTTTTGAATGAGGTTGTTGAAGAGGCGAGTATCGCTAATATTGTTTAGATCATCACAAATAATATCTCTAACTATGTTCTTACTGGCAAAATGTTAGAGGAAAACACAAAACCATCTTTTGGACCCCATATGCTACACATTGCATAGACCTCATGCTTGAGGATATTGGCAAAATAGATTGGATCAAGAACACTATAGAGCATGCCAAAATCATAACAAAGTATATCTACAATCACTCATGTATTTTGAGCCTGATGAGGAAAAACACAAGGGGTAACGATCTCGTTAGGCCTACCATCACTAGATTTGCAACTCATTTTTTGACATTGCAATCTATGATTTCACAACATAGAAACTTGCAGAGGATGTTTTCTAGCGATGAATGGAATGGATGTCAATGGGATTGCAAACAAGATGGAAAATATGTAAGAAATAAAGTTAATGAAGACATATTTTGGAAAAATGCAACAGAGAATGTGAAAGTTGTTGAGCCACTAGTTAAGGTGTTACGGTTGGTGGATGGGGGAAGATTGGCTACAGGTTTCATTTATGAGGCTATGGATTAGGAGAAGGAGAAAATAAATGAAACATACAAGGATAAAATGGTTAAGTATGGGCCCATTTGGGAAATCATTTATCAAATATGGAACAATCAACTTTATCGTCCTATACATGTAGCTGAGTTTTTTTGAACCCAAGGTATCATTATAAAGTTATGGCAGGAGAAGCTTTGACTAGGGAGGTGAGAGATGGATTGATTAAGTACCTTGAGCGCACGGTACCTAATGAGAGTGAGCAACTGAAGATACACCGAAGATCACTTCTTTCAGTAGAGCCACATGTACCTTTGGAAAGAACCTAGCAAATATTGCAAGGGAAGAAAATGAGCCAGGTAAAAATTTCAAATTTCAAATTCTTATTTTGTTAAATTGTTTATAAATCATTACATAACTATATTTTTTGCAACACAATGGTGGGAGGCATTTGGTAGCTAGTGTCCTCAATTGCAGAAGTTTGCAATCTGTATTTTGAGTCAAACTTGTAGTGCTTATGGGTGTGAGCACAATTGGTTTGTCTTTGAGAGGATTCACACGGAGAAGAGAAACCGTTTAGAACAAAAATGGTTAAATGATCTAGTCTTCGTCCAATACAATCTCCGACTAAGACACAACCAATTGCTAAACGAAAGACCTGATACAGATCCCATTGTGTTGGAAGACATTGATCCATCCTCAGATTGGGTAGTGGAGAATCAACCAACATAGTTTGACCCTAATGAGGATGTTGGCCTTGATTTCGATTTAGAGATGGATGCATTACATACTATTCAATTAAATGCATATTCACTAGTACCAACCCCAACTCCTCCAGTTGCAGTCACTTCTTCTACTTAGCCATGACGTAAGCGCATAACTCTTCTATCTTAGCGTGCAACCACTGCTGATGCTACTACTTCTACAATTGCAGTTAGAGATCTTGATGAAGAGGAGGAGCCATGGGTTTCCCCGTTTGGCTCTGATTCAAAGTATGAGCCAAATGATCTTGCCTTGTCTAGCCATAGTGACTAATGATGTTTTGTTGTATAGGCCATTTAGAGCCTCCTTGGTTTTGTGTTTTTGTTCTGATCTCTAGGCTGAGTCAATACCGATTTGGAGTTGGAGTCATCGTCAACCCTCGACCGGTTCTGAATCCGAATCTGAGTTTTAAAACTATGATTCTTTGTCATTGATATGTTTTGTTGGGGTTAAAGAATATATTTCACTTAAAAATAATCTGGAACTTTGTCTTGCTTATTTCAAATTTTGTAACTCTTTCCCATAAATTTCAATGATCTTAAGCTATCACTCTAAGAACCAAAGGAGATCTATGGTGGAAGGATCAGAGTTTTCGTTGAAGTTTCGATTCTTGACCGAAGTTCCAAATTCACATTTCTATTCAATCAAATTCCATGAAATGTTAATTAATTGTAGTTGCCACCATTATCTAATTGGTCTTGAGTCACCATAGAGATAAATTGAACTAATTGAATGAATTATTGGTATCTATATTGCTACTCTACATTTTGTATGAATTGCATATGGTCTAACTAAATGATATTAATAACTCTCAGCCTTTTGTTCGATAGATGTCTTGTGGTAATCATTATTAAGAGCAAATTGTAAGAGATGGAGCATTTCTTTAACTCTGAGGTCCATGCCCATCACAATTTCTTACATTCATATATTATATATATATATATATATATATATATATATAATTATATATATATATATATATATATATATGCAATTAAAAATAAGTGTAGTTTAACGTATAGATGGAATAATTTTTTCGCCATACAATTTCAAGTAAGATTGTGAATTTTTGTTGTTTAAAATTGTTTGACATTGGATGAACCAACGTTCCTCATGTGTTTTGCGACATGGATTAACCACCTCTCGTGGATCCTTATCTCTGGTGATGCGATCGTTGACTAACATCTGCGGGTTTTGGTCTAACGACAATCATGATTTCCAACAAGTGGAATCAAAGCATAGGTAACGAGTTCGATACACACACGACTCGCCTTGGGGGGAGATTGTTGGACATTGAATAAACCAAACGCTACTCGCGTGTTTCACGACATGGACTAACTGCCTCTTGTGGATCCCTATCTCTGGCGATGCGATCATTGACTAACACCTGCGGGTTTTGGTCTAACGACAATTGTGACTCCCAACAAAAATACATTTTTAAATGCATAAATAGATTTACACCTTGAAAATCTCTTGGGCACTGGAACTCGATAAATTAAATTACTTAAACTCAAGTTTTCAAAACTCAAAATCTCACCCGGATATTGGTTAAAATTAACAAGGAAAAATCAAAAGGCCATTTCGTCTACTATGCCATACAAATATAATAACTTCGCTATTGAAATTACTGCTGTCAAATGCGAAAAACATTCATGTATTCTTTGTGTTTTAATTATTCTTGTCTTATTTATTGCTTAATAATTTGTGTTAGCATAATGGTTAAAATCATTTTCTTCTTCAAAAGAGGTTACATGTTTGAATCTTGAGAAATTTGCTTCCTTTGGTGCTTGGTGGATTAAAGAGTTAAGAATTATTTTAAATTTTAAAATGGGAATCTAGGTGATGTTAAACTATTTTGGAATAAGGCTATTATAATTTTAATTTAATCACCAATAATCATAGGTAGATGGCAGGGATTTAATTGTAGGATTTTTTTTTTAAAGCATAATGAGATGTATCATGAATGAAGCAAGTGTTTTGATGGTTATTATGAATCGATGTCTATCCACATCTACTAGTCATTTAATTTATATGGCTGCACTAATATTAAAGAAATGTGAAAATGTAAACATAATTTAGAAATACAAAGTAGTTTGAAATTTCATTTGTTGATGTTGATGTAGAAAAGAGGACGAGAATATGCTAACATCTTTCATTTCTGACCCTAAATAAATATTTAGATTAATACAAAAATTAATTTGCTGACTTATAATAAAAGATAATACCTTTGAAAAAGGCACACTTTTGTAATAAAGATGAATTGCAATTTGAAAAACAATTTTCCCACTTAATTACTAAGAAGGATACGGAGGCGGAGGAACTGCCTAAACAGTCATAAGTGGCTGAAAATTTTCAATAAAATCTTGCAGCAACAATGCTTGAATCATGTTTTTGATGGTGGAAATGGATTCAGTACCATCAAAAACCTTTGGAGCTCCCAAAATCTTGAAGTTTAACAGCTGTAACCTCGATTTACAAAAATCACTGCCGGATTATATTAAAATCTTACTGGATTGTCCATGATTTTCAAGGGAAAAAAGCAGTCATTGAGACTACGGCCTTAATTACAGTATAATTTTGCATATGTATACTTTTATCAATGTTAGGTACACTCACATCCAGGAACGCCTTTAAGTCCTTGTTAATGTTGGAGCAATTTAGATTTCATTTGTTATCAGATTGAAAACAAGTGACCAGTAACATTCTTCCTTTGGATGGTATTGGAATGATTTCTCTGTTTGTAAAATTGAAGCTGGAGTGTTATCATGAAGAATGTTGGTTCACACCACATCCACTAACAACTTTGGTATCAGAGCAAACACATATTTTCATGTATTTTGCCTTCAACAATTATTGAGGATACCGCGTTATTGTGAGGGAAAATGTTTCTGTGATGGTTATTATTTAACAACTTTGGTATCAGAGCAAACACATATTTTCATGTATTTTGCCTTTAACAATTATTGAGGATACCGCCTTATTGTGAGGGAAAATGTTTCTGTGATGGTTATTATTTAATGGAACATTAAGCACAACCCTTCATTCATTTGTTTGAAGAGAATGTCAGTGTTGGGCAGACTGAGTAGAAGACCAAAGTTTGGTCTTAGTAGACGTTAACCATCATCATAATCATCATCATCATTAGGCATTCATTTGTGAGTGATGCCCTCGGGCTTCCATTGGAAGCAAAACAAGCACATTGACACATAATACATATTGATATATTCAGTGGGTGCAATGTTTCCATAAGGTTTGAGTAGATGTGGACATTTCAATTACATAAACCAAATTAGAGACATATTGTTGATAAGCATATCGTACAACAAAAAATCATTTTGTTTTAGTCTTGACATAAGGGAGTTTAGATTCATTTTGTTTGAGCCTTGACATAAGGAGTAATTATTTTCAACCAAATTAGAGACATTTTGTTGATAAGCATATTGCACAACAAAAAGTCATTTTGTTTTAGTCTTGACATAAAAGAGTTTAGATTCATTTTGTTTGACATAAGGGAGCTTAAATTAATTTTGTTTGAGTCTTGATATAAAGAGTAATTATTTCCAGGTTTTGTTGTTGTTATTGGTAATATAAAGTTACTCAGGTAAACTTTGGAATCCATTTTGAATATAAAAATATCTGCATAATTCTTAGAACAAAGTTGAAATTTCATTTCACAAAAAATACCTGTTGATGACACGAGTGGATGTTTATGGATCAATCATTACTAACACTTTGACACTCTTAATATTGCTTTAGCTAAAAAAATTATGTGAAATCGAAGAAGGCCAAGATTCTCAAAGAGTTTAATTAAACCTACCCATCAATATGATATTCACATTGTTACTAAGTTATTCCATACTTTCAATGATATCCAAGGAAAATAGAGACTAATGGTTCAAACAAGCTGCTTACTTAATTAGTATTGAGGGGATTTTTGTTTGATGGGTTTTTATGAAAATTCCTTGGTTTTTCATGATCATGTTTTTTTGGTAATTATATAGATCCCTAAATTAAAGTAATAAATAAAAGGAAAATGGTTAGAGTGATTTTATTTTGCATTTTTTTGTGTAAGTTTCTTTGTCGTCTTTTACACACGAGGCAATGAGGTAAGAGTAGAAATTTATTAAAATAACTATAAAGAATAAATACTTATTAACCCTTTGTATTTAACTTGGTGGAAATATAGTAACTAAGATTGAAGGTTACCCAACCATAAGCCAATCACCATGTTCTTTATTTTTTTTTGTTTATGTTGATATTTTTAAATAAGAAATAAATTCGAAATTATTCTATGGGCAAATAGATCTTTAATCCATTGGTAAAGTGGTTTGCCAATAGAATGAAACTGACAACACCTATTTTGCCAACAAATATTTGAAATAACTAATATACGCAAGTAGAAAAGACAGTTATATAAATGAATAACGTAACATATAAGTGCAAAGTGAAAATGAATAAAGGACATGTACTTACTATGAAGATAGCTTGTAGCTCATGAGGAACAATCCATACATTTTTTTCCTTGGCATTTACACTTTCAAAAGATACTTAAAAGAGATTTATTATTTTGGGAGAGTGAGGATCAGGGGCATGATATGTGGGGTGTTTCAGTTAGTTCCCTTAAGGAAAGGGAGAACTTTTAATGAATAAGAAGGGGTGGTGGGTTAATTTAGGTTCCAACACTCTCTTTTAAATGATGGTTTAACACTCTTTCTTAAATAATGGTTTAATCGCGAAGTGTTCGCATGCAAGGTGCTTTTCCTCTAGTTGTGTGCCACATGTCCTCTTGTGCCTAAAACTCTTTAATAACTATCAAAGCTAAGTAATTAATAATCATGTGAAGATTTTGAAACTAGCATGTAGGGAGAAACTGACAAGAAATATGACGAGAATGCTGTTAGGGAGAGCGGTTGTCGAAAAAACATATATGAAAGTATGCTGAAAAAATGTACCAAGAAAGACTAAATTTGATTTTAGCCTTAGTCAATCAAATTTCCACATCAACAAGACAATTTGGAGGCAGTTAACTATTGTGGTATGGATCTTGTCACTCAGTCAACTCAATAAATTCGAGATAGAGGGATTGGAGTTCAGTTATGCATGTGTGATTGCTAAATTTTAGTAATCAAGTTTAGTTATTTTTAATTGTATTCAGTTAACCGAACTCTAGCTATTGATGGAGTTAGTTGAAGGTCAATTATGCAGTGAGACAATAGTCCAACTCAGAGCTTTGGAAATTAACTGATCAATCAACCCAAAGTAGCTAGTGCATGCAAGGAATTCGAGTTCCTTAGCTGAAGTGGAGATGACAAGGCAATGTAACATGAGTTGTATACTAGCTTGAGTGTACATGTGTTGCATGAAGTTACGAGATCAATTCTTGGGAATTGCACAATCAATTTGGAGGAAATTCCTATCTTGTAGGGGCTAATCTCCTCAGGAGAAATAGGAGGCTTGGTGAGCAAATAATTGGCTAAGTGTTGGCCAGACTTTTTCATTTAGTAGAGAGAACAACTATCCTTTTGCAGTTTGAGCTCAGAGCTAGAGCTAGCAATTGTAATAGTTTCTCTATTCAACTGATTAATGCAAAGAGGATTGAGGGGTTTTTCCCAATTGGGTTCCTTTAGAAATCACTGTGTATTTATGGTTTTTCTTATTGCATGTCTATGCATGTTCTTCTAAATTGTGGTTTCCATTTTGCAAACCAGTGGAGTATAATTGTGTATCTTGTTTTTTAGTTTGAAATCTTGAGTAATTGCAATTTCTATCAAATTTGTACATGGTATCAGAGCCCTGAAATCACATTTGAACCAATATTTCAAACTTGTCTCTAAGGAATTTCGATTTTGCACAACTTCAATGCAATAGTTTTTCCTCAGGATTGGGAGGATCTCTTTCGATGGAATGAGATCGAAGTATGCCCTAGAGGGTAGCTTGAATTTCATAACTTAGAAGAATTGAATGGAAGCAATGCTTGATGGCAATGGTGTGTTAGAATGCATTGAAATTGACATTGCAAAACCCCAATAGTCCGATGCACTACAATTAACCCAATGGAAGAAGGATGTTGCAAAGGCTAGGATAAATCTTCTGGAAGGTGTGAGAGACCATGAGGTCTCAAATCTCCATGGAAAAGAGACACCATTTGATATGTGGAAGACACTAAGCTATTAAAAAATAGCAGTGAACATAGAAAATTGACCCTGAAAGACAAACTTCGAAATATAAGAATGTAAAAGAATGATACTATTCCACAATATCTCTCTAGGTTTATTCAAGTTTGTGATGGGCTTGGAGGGGTTGGGGTGAAAGTTGCAGAAGATGACCTGGTGAGCTTAGCTCTGCTAGGCCTTCCAAAATCCTGACATAGCTACCGTGACCCTGTGAATGGAAGGGAAAAAATACCAAATTGGGAAAGGTTATGGTCCGATTTGGTTCAAGAAGAGTTCAAGAGAAATAACAGAGATGGGACATCATCCAAAGCTGAGGATGAAGAGATTTTGCCTTGTTTGGAAAGGGGAAGAAGGGAAAAGGGAATAATACTCAGAGCAAACATGAATCCATCCAAAATAATGGCAAGAAGAAAGACTTGAGCATGATAAAATGCTTCCACTACCACGAATTAGGTACTATGCAACAAAATGTCCTCATAAGAATTCTACCAAGAAGCCTTCAGGAGGAGTAGGAGGTGAAGCCTGGTTTCACAATTAGAATTAGACTTTGACCTAATAGCATGCATGGACAACACTGTTATGGTGAGTGTGTGTTACCTTGATTCTGGTGCCTCATTCCATATGACAGGGTGCAAGGAGTTTTTCACTAGCCTGGAGAAGGATCTCCAGATGCATATAGAAATGGGGGATGGTGGGAGGCACAATACAACATGAATTGTACTGTCACATTTGATAAGGAGAAAGCCTCTGCTCTTCACCTAAAAGATGCTATTTTTGTACTTGGACTAAAGAAAAACCTGATCTCTATAGAAGTATTGGAGGATCGTGGATATGATGTTATTTTTAGTAAAGGGAAAGCCTTTTGGAGACACATAACTACCAAGAAAGTGAAGCAGATCAGGGTTCAACTGAAGAACCTATACAAGCTTGAGGTGGGTGATTACACTGCATTGAGAAGGATGAAAAAGTGTAGAGTCGACATGATGGGGAACTCTAGCATAGGAGATTGGGTCATCTACACCATGGTGCCTTAAAAATCATGCAGCTAATTATCACCGTTCTCCCTAAAGGCTCCCTTGACCAGTAGGATGTTTGCAAGGGTTTCACATTTGGGGAATCTGTCAAATCCACCTTCAATGGTCAAGATAGCAGAGCATATGCAATCTTGAAGTGAGCCCATTCTAATGTTTGTGGACCCTTTTCTACAACCTCCACAACAATACTATGCTATTTTTATTGATGATTTCTCTAGAAAATGTTGGATTTCCTTCATGCGGAAGAAGGATGAAGTTTTCTCAATTTTTTTTGAATTCAAGGCATTGGTTGAGAAGGAGACTAGGAATAAGGTAAAGGATCTCAGGAGCGATAATGGAGGTGAATTTGTTTCGCATGCCTTCAAGGATTTCTATGCGAAAGAAGGTAGTCGAAGGGAACTGATAGCACTCCATAACCCATAAAAGAATGAGGTAGCCAAGAGGAAGAACATGAGCATAATGGGAGTAGCAAGGCCCATGTTGCATGATCAGGGGCTTCCTTTGTACCTATGGACATAAGTATGCAACACAACAGTCTACTTGGAGAACCAGAGTCCTTATAGAATACTTGGCATGATCACACTGGATGAATATTTCTCTGGGAGAAAGCCTGGTGTTTCTGATTTCATAATTTTTGGAGCTTCAGTTTATTATCATGTCTCCAAGGATTTGAGGAAGAGAATTGAGCCTACAGTGGAGTTGGCATTTTTTGTAGGATACACCGAAACTCCACACAATTACCAAGTGTATTTTCCTTCACTAAGGATGACAATTGTGAGGAGAGATGTCAATTTCGATAAGGAGAAGGCTATGAGATGCTCTCTATAATGAGAGATGAGTATCCCATTGGAGTACGAGATTTTATCTCCAAAGGAGGAGCCTCAAGATGAGCTTCAGGAGGTTTTGGAGTAGCCATATGAAGTGGAGCCGACATGAGGTAGAGTAGAGGCACCCACTCAACCAAAATTTTCCCGAGAGGGGAGAAAGAAAACCAGAGAAGTTGATAGATTGTTGTAGGATGCAAGGGAGAATGTGGGAGCCCTACATCACAACGCAGGCAGATAAGGTCACTTGATAGGTACACTATTTACATGGCTCTCATGACAAAGATCATTACGTAGATCCTTCCTCATTTGAGGAAGCAGTTTGTCAACCTGTTTGGGTTGACGCCATGGTGGAATAATATGAATCCATCATGAATAACAATGTATGGGAGGTGGTGTCGAGACTAGGTGGTTCGTTCGATATGGATCTATAAAGTGAAGCATGCAGATGACAAGAGCATCGAGAAGTAAAGGGACATATTTGTGGCCAAATGATTCTCTCAGATAGAGGGAGTGGACTATGAGGAAAATTTTCCACAAATATATTCCTCAATCTAATCCATTCTAGCATTGGTTGCACAAATGAGTGGAAAATCCACCAGATGGATGTGAAGACTGCCTTTCTCAACATTGTTGTTGCGGAGGCAATTTACATAGAGCATACAGAAATATTTGAGACATATGATCAAGAGTATCATGTGTGCAGACTCAAGAGAGCATTGTATGGTCTCAAATAGGCACCCCAAGCATGGTACACTTAGATCAACAGTTATCTCAGCGGATTGGGCTTCACCAAAAGTGAAGTAGATGTGAACCTCTATCACATTTTGGTAGATAACAAGTTCCTTATTCTTGTTTTATATGTTGATGATTTAACATTTACAAGTGATGAGCAACTAATCCGCTTTGGCAAAGAGGATCTTGCAAGGGAATTTGAGATGAAAGACATGGGACTAATGCATTACTTCCTCGGGTTGGAAGTATGGAAAGGTGGTGAATTGTTTGTGTCTTAAGGGAAGTATGCCTCTGAAATACTTTAAAGATTTCATATGGAGAATTGTAAGCCCATGGACGCACCTCTAGCTACAAACTGGAGGAAGAAGAATGCCACTTCAGTTGAAGAGGTTGATGCTACCTTTTACAGGCAACTTGTGCGGTCTTTGATGTATCTTGTGAACACAAAACCTGACATGTGCTATGCAGTAAACCAACAGAGTCAAGCTATGGTGAGGCCTACCAAGTTGTATTAGAAGGAAACAAAGCATGTGTCATGGTACCTCAGAGGCACTATCGAGTATGGATTATGGTATAGGAGGATAGAGTGAGTGAAGCTTCAAGGATTCACTGATGCAAGTTGGGAAGGGAGTCCATCATACAAGAAAAGTAATCCAGGCAACTGTCCTTAGTGTTGGGTCCGCAATTATTTCCCCGCACAACTAGAAGAAAAGGTGTGTGATGCTCAACTCAAGAGAGGATGAAAACATGGTTGCAAGTCAAGCAACATGTGAGGCCATACGGATGAGGAGAATACTTATGGGAATTTGCAGTCAGGAGATGGATCCGACAACGATATATTGTGATAATCAGAGTTGCATTAAGCTCTTTGAGAATTCGATATTTCATGGCAAGTCCAAGCACATTGATATCTGATATCATCATTTGCGGGACTGTATGCATACGAGAATTATGTTTCTAATATACATTCCACCTAAGGAGCAAGATGTTAACACCTTGACAAAGGAATTGTCAAGAGGTAAATTCAAACTCCATAGGTGCAAGATAGGGATGGTGAAAAATATATTTCTTGCTAAGAGGGAGTGTTGGCGAAATGTATCGAGAAAGGCTCAATTTGACTTTAGCTTTTGTCAAATTGAGTAAATCAAATTTCCACATCAACAAGATTATTTGGAGGCATCTAAATAGAGTGACATGGATCTTGCCACTCAATTATCTCGGTAAATTCGAGTTAGAGGGTTTCAAGTTTATTTATGCATGTGTGATTACTAAATTTTAGTAATTTAGTTCAGTTATTTTCAGTTAACTGAACGATAAGTATTGATAGAGTCAATTGAAGGTCAAATGTGCAGTGGGACAACAATCTAACTTAGAGATATGTTAGTTAACTAATCAATCAACCCAAAATAGTGTAACATGAGTTGTATACTAGTATAAGTGTACAAGTGTTGGATGAAGTCAAGAGATCGATCCTTGGGAATTGCATAATTAATTTGGAGGAAATTCATATCTTTTAGGGGCTAATTTCCTCTGGATTTGCGCAATGGAATAAGAGGCTTAGTGACCAAATAATTGGCTAAGTGTTGGACAAAGTTTCTCATTGAGGAAAAAGAACAATTATTCTTTTGCAAATTGAGCTTAGAGCTGGAGCTAGCAACTGTAATAGTTTCTCTATTCAATTGATTAATGAAAAGAGGATTGAGGTGTTTTTCCCAATTGGGTTCCTTTAGAAATCACTATGTATTTATGGTTTTTCTTATTGCACGTCTATGCATGTTCTTCTAAATTGTAGTTTCCATTCTGCAAATCAATAGAGTAGAATTGTGTATCTTGTTTTTCAGTTTGAAATCTTGAGCAGTTGCAATTTCTATCAATTTTTTACATGGTATCAGAGCCCTGAAATCACATTAGAACTAGTATTTCAAACTTGTCTGTAAGGCATTTTGATTTTTCATAGCTTCAATGCAATAGTTTTTCCTCAGGATTGGGAGGATCTCTTTCGATGGAATGAGATTGGAGTATGCCCTAGAGGGTAGCTCAAATTTCATACCTTGGAAGAATCAAATGGAAGCAGTGCTCGATGGCAATGGTGTGTTAGAATATGTTGAAACTGACATTGCAAAACCCCTACAGTCTGATGCACTGCAATTAGCCCAATGGAAGAAGGATGTTACAAAGGCCATGATAACTATTTTGGAATGCATGACAGACCATGTGGTATCAAATAACCATGGTAAAGGGATACCATTTTCTATGTGGAAGACATTGATTGAGCTATTAAAAAATAACAGTGACCATAGAAAATTGGCCCTAGATTACAAACTTCAAAATAAGAATGTAGAAGAATGATACTATTCCATAATATCTCTCCAGGTTTACTCAAGTTTGCGATGAGATTGGAGGGGTTGGGGTGAATGTTGCAGAAGATGACCTAGTGAGACTAACTCTTCTAGGCCTTCCAAAATCTTCGTATAACTACTAAGACTCTTTGAATGGAAGGGAAAAATTACCAAATTAGGAAAGGTTGTGGTCCTATTTGGTTCGAGAAGAGTTAAGGAGAAATAACAGAGTGGACATCATCCAAAGTTGAGGATGAAGATAATTTTTCCTTGGTTGAAAAGGGGAAGAAGGGAAAAGGGAAGAAGACCCAGAGCAAAACCGATTCCAGCCAAAATAATGACAAGAAGAAAAACTTGAGCAAGATAAAATGCTTCCACTACCATGAATTCGGTACTACACAACAAAATGTCCGGGCTAGAAGTTTGCCAAGAAGCCTTCAGGAGGAGAATAAGGTGAAGCACTGGCTTCAAAATTTCAAATTAGAATTCACCCTAATAGCATGGATGGACAACACTATTATGGGGAGTGTGTGGTACCTTGAGTCCAATGCCTCGTTCCATATGACAAGGTGCAAGGTTTTTTTCAGTAGCCTTGAGAAGAAGGATCTCCAAATTCATATCGAAATGGGGGATGATGGGAGGTACAATGCTATAGGAATCTGTACTATCACCTTTGATACAGAGAAAACCTCTCCTTTTCACCTCAAAGATGTTATGTTTGTACCTGGGATAAAGAAGAACTTGATCTCTATAGAAATATTGGAGGATCCTGGCTATGATGTTATTTTTAGTAAAGGGAAAGCATTTATGAGACACATAGCTACTGGGAAAGCAAAGTAGATTAGGGTTTGATATTGGGTCATCTACACCATGGTCCCTAAAAAATCACGCAACAAATTACCACTAGTATCCCTAAAGGCTCCCTTGACCAACAAGATGTCTACAAGGTTTTCACATTCGGGAAATATGTCAAATCCATCTTCAATGGCCGAGATAGCATAATAGATGAAATCTTGGAGCGACTCCACTTTGATGTTTGTGGACCCTTTTCTACAAACTCTGAAACAAAATATAAGTACTATGTTATTTTTATTGATGATTTCTTTAGAAAATGTTGAATCTTGTTCATGCGGAAGAAGGATGATTTTTTCTCATAATATGTTGAATTCAAGGCATTGGTTGAAAATGAGACTAGGAAGAAGGTGAAGGCTCTTAGGAGTGACAATGGAGGTGATTTTTTTTGCATGCCTTCAAGGATTTCTGTGTGAAAGAAGATATTCGAAGGTAACTGATAACACCCCATAACTCACAAGATAATGGGGTAGCTAAGAGGAAGAACAAGAGCATTGTGGGAGAATTAAGGGCCATGTTGCATGATTAGGGGCTACCATTTCACCTATGGGAAGAAATATGCAACACACCAGTCTACTTGAAAATATAGAGTCCTCATAGAATACTTGTCATGATCACACTAGAGGAAGATTTCTCTGGGAGAAAGATTGATGTGTCACATTTTTAGAATTTTTGGAGCTTTAATTTATTGTCATGTCTCCAATGATTCAAGGAAGAAACTTGAGCCTACAATAGAGTTGGGAGTTTTTGTAGGATACACTGAAACACCACACAATTACCGTGTGTATTTACCTTCACTGATGATGACAGTTGTGAGGATAGATGTCAGGTTCAATGAGGATAAGGCTATGAGATACTCTATAGAACAAGAGTTGAGTATCCCACAAGAGCAGGAGCTTTTAGCTCCAAAGGAGGAGCCTTAGGATGAGCTTCATGAGGTTGTGGAGTAGCCACTATAGAAATTCCTTGTAGATTCAAACTGCTAATTGTAATTTACTAAAAAAAGAGACTTGAATATACTTTACTCATAATTGGAAACAATTAAACTATCGTGAAATCACGAAGCATACAAGAGAAAGAATTCAATCAACATATTACACAATTATTTTCTAGGGAAAGCCATAACTAAAAACCCCTTCTATCTGTATATTACATTAGTCATAAAATATGAGAATATTACAATGGTTTGCTCAAGACCGTGTAACCTCTTCACTATCTCTATCTGTCTCACGAATTCCTAGGCAAGCTTATGCCAATACTTAACCAAATTTTGGCTTGCCCTAGTCCCTATTTCCTTACATTATTTCCTTGGGAATTAGCCCATATTAATTAGGAAATTCCTCAATATGAATTGCACAATCCTCATTGGCCTTCCTCTGACTGCATGCACCACCTGTATAATTTGGATGACTATACAAATGATAGTAGAATGTCCCTGAACTCCAATATCAACTGGGTGACTCTCAGATCTGACATGCATGAGTTAATTACAAGTGAATCATCACTTAATTGGTTGACCACATGAGGCAACACCCCACTGCCTAACCTCCTATTAGTTCCTCCATTAGTTGGGACTAGTTTAACTGAATTTAGTTAAGATAAATTGAATTAATTAATTAAAACTCAAAATAAAATCAACCAGGGCTCCTAAAAAGTAGGAGACACTCTACATGACTCAAGTTGGACACTTTACTAGAACTAAATGAGACAACTAAGTCAAATTAACTTAGTTAACTAATAAAATTTGTCATGTGATGTGGAATTACAATTTTATTCCTAATTTAATCCAAGAACAAAATTAAATTAGGATTTTCTTGTTGCATTTTCAACACTCCCTCTCAACAAGAAAGGGATTATCTACTACCCTTATCCTTATTACAAGTTGAGATTAGAGATGGAGCTAGCAATTGTAATTATTTCTCTATTCATCTCATTAATGCAAAGAGGATTGAGGGGTTTTTCCAAGTTGGGTTCCTTTAGAAATCACTGTGTATTTATGGTTTTACTTATTGCATGTCTATGCATGTTGTTCTAAATTGTGGTTTCCATTCTGCAAAGCAGTAGAGTATATTTTTATTTTTTATTTATTTTTTATTTTATTTTATTTTTTTCGAAATCTTGAGTAGTTGCATTTTTTTATTATCAAATTTGTACATGGTATCAGATCCCTGAAATCACATTAGAACCAATATTTCAAACTTGTTTCTAAGGAATTTTGATTTTGCATCTTCAATGCAGTAGTTTTTCCTCACAATTGGGATAAAGTATTTCGATGGACTGAGATTGGAGTATGCCCTAGAGGGTAGCTCAAATTTAATATCTTGGAAGAATCGAATGGAAGCAATGCTCAATAGAAATGGTGTGTTAGAATATGTTAAAAATGACATTGCAAAACCCCAACAGTTTGATGCACTACAATTAACCCAATGGAAGAAGGATGTTGCAAAGGCTAGGAGAATTCTTCTGGAAGGTGTGAGAGACCATGTGGTCTCAAATCTCCATGGGAAAGAGACATCATTTTTTATGTGGAAGACACTAAACTATTTGAAAACAACAGTGGCCATAGAAAATTGACCCTGAAAGACAAACTTCGAAATATAAGAATGCAAAAGAATGATACTATTCCACAATATCTCTCTAGGTTTATTCAAGTTTGTGATGAGCTTGGAGGGGTTGGGGTGAATGTTGCAGAAGATGGCCTGGTGAGCCTAGCTCTGCTAGGCCTTCCAAAATCCTAACATAGCTACCATAACTCTGTGAATGGATGGGAAAAATTACCAAATTGGGAAAGGTTGTGGTCTGATTTGGTTCAAGAAGAGTTCAGGAGAAATAATAGAGATGGGATATCATCCAAAGCTGAGGATGAAGATAATTTTGCCTTGTTTGGTAAGGGGAATAATGGAAAAGGGAAGAATACCGAGAGAAAACATGAATCCAACCAAAATAATGGCAAGAATAAAGACTTGAGCATGATAAAATGCTTCCATTGCCATGAATTAGGCACTTTGCAACAAAATGTCTGCACATGAAGCCATAAGGAGGAGTAGGAGGTGAGGCACCGGTTTCACAATTCAAATTATACTTCACCCTAATAGAATGCATGGCCAACACTGTTATGGGGAGTGTGTGGTACCTTGATTCTGGTCTGCCATTACATATGACAATGAGCCAAGAGTTTTTTAGTAGCTATAGAAGGATCTCCAGATGCATATCGAAATGGGGGATGATGGGAGGTACAATACTACAAGAATTGGTAATGTCACCGTTGATAGAGAGAAAGCCTCTCCTCTTCACCTTAAAGATGTTATTTTTTTACCTGGGCTGAAGAAGAACCTGATCTCTATAGTAGTATTAAAGGATCATGGATATGATGTTACTTCTAGTAAAGGGAAATCCCTTCTGAGACACATAGCTACCACGAAAGTGAAGCAAATCAGGGTTCGAGTGAAGAACCTATACAAGCTTGAAGTGGGGGATTGCACTGCATTGAGAAGTAAGGATGAAAAAGTGCAGAGTCGAGATGTTGGAGAAATGTGCCATAGGATATTGGGTCATCTACACCATGCTGCCTTAAAAATCATGCAACAAATTACCATAGGTCTCCCTAAAGGATCCCTTGACCAATATGACGTTTGCAAGTGTTGCACATTGGGGAAATCTGTCAAATCCACCTTCAATGGCCAAGATAGCAGAGCATATGTAATCTTGAAGCGAGCCCACTCTAATGTTTGTGGACCTTTTTCTACAACCTCCACAACAAAACATGAGTACTATGTTATTTTTATTGATGATTTCTCTAGAAAATGTTGGATTTTCTTCATGCAGAAGAAGGATGAAATTTTCTCATTTTTTTTTGAATTCAAGGCATTGGTTGAGAAGGAGACTGGGAAGAAGGTCAAGGCTCTCAGGAGAAACAATGGAGGTGAATTTTTTTCGCATGCCTTCAAGGATTCATATGCAAAATAAGGTATTCAAAGGGAACTGATATCACCCCATAACCCACAAAAGGATGAGGTAGCTGAGAGGAAGAACATGAGCATAGTGGGAGTAACAAGGTCCATGTTGCATGATCATGGGATTCATTTGCACCTATGGGAAGAAGTATTCAACACAACATTCTACTTGCAGAACTAGAGTCCTCATAGAATACTTGGCATGATCACACTAGAGGAAGATTTTCCTGGGAGAAAGCCTAATGTGTCTCATTTCAGAATTTTTGGAGCTTTAATCTATTGTCATGTCTCCAAGGATTTGAGGAATAAACTTGAGACTAAAACAAATTTGGGATTTTTTGTAGGACACAATGAAACTCTACACAATTACCAAGTGTATTTACCTTCACTAAGGGTGACAATTGTGAGGAGAGATATCAAGTTCGATAAGGAGAAGGATATGATATGCTCTCTGGAATGAGAGATGAATATCCCACAAGAGCAAGAGATTTTAGCTCCAAAGGAGGAGCCTTAGGATGAGATTCAGGAGGTTGTGTAGTAGCCACATGCAGTGGAGCCAACATAAGGCATAGTAGAGGCACCCACTCAACCAAAATCTTCCAGAGAGGGGAGAAAGAGAACCAAAGAAACTAATAGATTTTTGCATAATGAAAGGGAGAATGTGGGATCCCCACATCACAACAAAAGAATAGGAGTTCACTTGATAGGTACACTGGTTACATTGATCTCATGACAGAGCTCATTGAGATATAGACTTCATCATTTGAGGAAGTAATTTGTCAATTTTTTTGGATTGATGTCGTGGTGGAATTTTACGAATCCATCATGAAGAATAATGTATGGGAGGTGGTGTTGAGACTAGAAGGGAAATTACTGGTTGGTTCAAGATGGATCTACAAAATGAAGGATGAAGATGACGAGAGCATCGAGAAGTACAAGGACTAATTTGTGGCCAAAGGATTCTCTCAGATAGAGGAAGTGGACTATGAGGAAACTTTTGCACCAATTACAATATATTCCTCGATCTAATCCATTCTAGCATTGGTTGCACAAATGGGGTGGAAAATCCACCAAATGGATGTGAAGAGTGCCTTTCTCAACGTTTTTTTTGAGGAGGAAATTTACATAGAGCGACCATAAGGATTTGAGGCATATTATCGAGAGTATCATGTGTGCAGACTCAAGAGAGCATTGTACGGTCTCAAATAGGTGCCTCGAGCATGGTACACTTAGATCAACAGTGATCTCAGTGGATTGGGCTTCACCAAAAGTGAAACAGATGTGAACCTCTATCGCATTGTGGTAGATAGTAAGTTGTGTATTCTTGTTTTATAGGTTGATGATTTAATATTGACTGGTGATGAGCAACTGATCTGCTCTAGAAAAGAGGATATTGCAAGGGAATCTGAGATGAAAGACATCGGCCTAATGCATTACTTCCTTGGGCTGGAAGTATGGAAAGGTGATGGTGAAATGTTTGTGTCGTAGGGGAATATGCCTCTGAAATAAGTTTGAGATTTCATATGGAGAATTGTAAGCCCATGGACACATCTCTAGCTAAAAATTGGAGGAAGAAGAATGCCACTTCAGTTGGAGAGGTTGATGCTACCTTTTATAGGCATCTAGTGCAGTCTTTGATGTATCTTGTGAACACAAGACCCAACATGTGCTATGTAGTAAACCAACAGAGTCAAGCTATGGTGAGGCCTACCAAGTTGTATTAGAAGGAAACAAAGCATGTGTTATGGTACCTCAGAGGCACTATCGAGTATGGATAATGGTATAGGAGGATAGAGTGAGTGAAGCTTCAAGGCTTCACTAATGCAAGTTGGGAAGAGAGTCCATCATACAAGAAAAGTACTCTAGGCGCTATCTTCAGTGTTAGGTCCACAACTATTTCCTGGCACAACAAGAAGCAAAGGTGTGTGATGCTCAACTCAGGAGAGGATGAAAACATGGCTGCAAGTCAAGAAACATGTGAGGCCATACAGATGAGGAGAATACTTATGGGATTTTTCAGTCATGAGATGGATCTGACAAGGATATATTGTGATAATCAAAGTTGGGGCTAGCAAGTGTAATAGTTTCTCTATTCAACTGATTAATGCAAAGAGGATTAAGGGGTTTTTCCTAGTTGGGTTCCTTTAGAATTCATTGTGTATTTATGGTTTTTATTATTGCATGTCTATGAATGTTGTTCTAAATTGTGGTTTCCATTCTGCAAATCAGTAGAGTAGAATTGTGTCTCTTGTTTTTCAGTTTGAAATATTAAGCAATTGTAATTTCTATCAAATTTCTACATGGTATCAGAGCCTTGAAATCACATTAGGACCAATATTTCGAACTTGTCTCTCAATAATTTTGATTTTGCAGCTTCAGTGCAACAATTTTTCTTTAGGACGAGGAGGATATATTTCAATAGACTAAGATTTGAGTATGCCCTACAGGGTATCTCAAATTTCATAGCTTAGAAGGATCGAATGGAAGACGTGCTTGATGACAGTGGTGTGTTAGAATATGTTAAAATTGATATTGCAAAACTGCATCAGTCTAATGCAAAACAATTAGTCCAATGGAAAAAGGATGTTGCAAAGGCAAAGAGAATTATTTTTAGAAGGTGTGACGGACCATGTGGTCTCAAATAGAGGACACCGATTGAACTATTAAAAAATAGCAGCGACCATAGAAAATTGGCCCTAAAATACGAACTTCAAAATACGAATGTAGAAGAATGATACTATTCCATAATATCTCTCCAGGTTTACTCAAGTTCATGACGAGGTTGGAGGGGTTGGGGTGAATGCTGCAGAAGATGACTTAGTGAGCCTATCTCTTTTAGGCCTTCCAAAATCTGGGCATAACTACTAAGACTCTTTGAATGGAAGGGAACAATTACCGAATTAGGAAAGGTTATGGTCCTATTTGGTTCAATAAGAGTTAAGGAGAAATAAGAGGATGAAGATAATTTTTCCGTGGTTGGAAAGGGGAAGAAGGGAAAAGGGAAGAAGACCCAGAGAAAACCTGAATCCAACCAAAATAATGGCAAGAAGAAAGAATTGAGCAAGATAAAATGTTTTCACTACCATGAATTTAGGAACTACATAATAAAATGTCCGGAAAAGAAGTCTACCAAGAAGCCTTCAAGAGGAGTAGGAGATGAACCATTGGCTTCACAATTCAAATTAGACTTCACCCTAATAGCATGCATGGACAACATTGTTATATGCGGAGTGTGTGGTACCTTGATTCCAGTTCCTCATTCCATATGACAGGGTGCAAGGAGTTTTTGAGTAGCCTTCTGAAGAAGGATCTCCAAATTCATATCTACATGGGGATGATGGGAGGTAAAGTGCTATAAGAATTTGTACTGTCACCTTTGAGATGGAGAAAGCCTCTCCTCTTCACCTCAAAGATGTTATGTTTGTACCTAGGATGAAGAATAACCTGATCCCTATAGAAATATTAGAGGATCATGGCTATGATGTTATTTTTAGTAAAGGGAAATCATTTCTGAGACACATAGCTACCGAGAAAGTGATGCAGATCAGGGTCTGAGATTGTGTCATCTACACCATGGTGCCTAAAACAATCATGCAAAAAATTACCACCGGTCTCCCTAAAGTCTACCTTGACCAACAAGATGTCTAAAAGGGTTGAACATTGGAGAAATATTTGAAATTCACCTTCAATGGTCGAGATAGCAGAGCATATACAATCTTGAAGCGGGTATACTTTGATATTTTTGGACCCTATTCTACAACCTCCACAACAAAACATAAGTACTATGCTATTTTTATTGATGATTTCTTTAGAAAATGTTGAATCTTGTTCATGCGGAAGGAGGAAGTTTTCCTAAATTATTGAATTCAAGGCATTGGTTGAGAAGGAGACTAGGAAGAAGGTGAAGGCTCTTAGGAGTGAAAATGGAGGTGAATTTTTTTTGCATGCCTTCAAGGATTTCTGTGCGAAAAAATTTATTTGAAGGGTCCAACTGATAGCACCCCATAACTCACAACATAATGAGGTAGCTAAGAGGAAGAACGAGAGCATCGTGGGAGAATCAATGGTCATGTTGCATGATTTGGGGCTACCATTGCACCTATGGGAAGAAGTATGAAACACAACAGTCTTTTTGAAAAACCAGGGTCCTCATAAAATACTTGGAATGATCACACCAGATGAATCTTTCTCTGGGAGAAAGCTTGATGTGTCTCATTTAAGAATTTTTGGAGCTTCAATTTATTGTCATGTCTCCAATCATTCGAGGAAGAAACTTGAGCCTACAATAGAGTTGGGAGTTTTTGTAGGATACACTGAAACTCCACACAATTACCTGGTATATTTACCTTCACTGAGGATGACAATTGTGAGGAGAAGGCTATGAGATACTCTCTGGAATGAGAGATGAGTATCCCACCGTAGCAGGAGCTTTTAGCTCCGAAGGAGGAGCCTCATGATGAGCTTCAAGAGTTTGTGGAGTGGCCACTGTAGAAATTCCTTATAGATTCAAACTGCTAATTGTAATTTACTAAAACAATAGACTTGAATCTACTCTACTCATTAGCGGAAACAATTAAATGATCGGGAAATCACGAAGCATACAAGAGAAAGAATTCAATCAATGCATTACACAATGATTTTTGGGGGAAAGCCACAACTAAAACCCTTGCTATCTGTATATTGCATTAGTCATAAAATATGAGAATATTACAATGCTTTTCTCAAGCCTGAGCAACCTCTTCACTATCTCTCCCTGTCTCACAACTTCCTAGACAAGCCCAGGACAATACTTAACCAAAATTTGGCTCGCCCAAGTCCTTATTTCCTTGCGTTGTTTCCTTGGGAACTAGCCCCTGTTAATTAGGGAAATTCCTCAATATGAATTGCACAATCCTCATAGGCCTTCCTTTGACTGCTTATACCACCTGTACAATTCAAACGATTATACAACTGATAATACACTATACTTTAACTCCAATATCAATTGGGTAACTATTAGATCTGACATGCATGAGTTAATTATGAGTGAATAATTAGTTAACTGGTTGACCACATGAAGCAACACCCCACTTTATTAGCTCCTACTAGTTCCTCCATTAGTTGGAACTAGTTTAATTGAATTAATTAGTTACAACTCAAAATAAACTCAACCAAGGATCCTAATAAATAGGAGACACTCTACATGACTCAAGTTAGACCCTCAACTCGAATTTACTGAGCCAACTAAGTCAAATTAACTTAATTAACTGATACAAGTTGTCATGTGATGTGAAATTACAATTTTATTCCTAATTTAATTCAAGGACAAAATTAAATTAGGATTTTCTTGTTGCATTTTCAACACTCCCTCTCAACAAGAAAGGGATTCTCTGCTACCCCGATCCTTATTGCAAGTTGAGCTCAGAGTTGAAGCTAGAAATTGTAATAGTTTCTCTATTCAATTGATTAATGCAAAGAGGATTGAGGGGTTTTTCCCAGTTGGGTTCCTTTAGAAATCACTATGTATTTATGGTTTTTCTTATTGCATGTCTATGCATGTTTTTCTAAATTGTGGTTTCCATTCTGTAAATTAGTAGAGTAGAATTGTGTCTCTTGTTTTTCAGTTTGAAATATTGAACAATTGCACTTTCTATCAAATTTGTACATGGTATCACAACCCTGAAATCACATTAGAACCAGTATTTCAAACTTGTCTCTAAGGAATTTCGATTTTGTAGCTACAATGTAGTAGTTTTTCCTCAGGATTGTGAGGATTTCTTTTGATGGAATGCAATTGGAGTATGCCATAGAAGGCATATTGAATTTCATAGCTTGGAAGAATCGAATGGAAGTAGTTCTCGATGGCAATGGTGTGTTAGAATATGTTAAAACTGACACTGAAAAACCCTAACAGTCTGATGCACTACAATTAGCCTAATGGAAGAAGGATGTTGCAAAGGATAGGATAATACTTCTGGAAGGTGTGAGAGACCACGTGGTCTCAAATATCCATGGAAAAGAGACACCATTTTCTATGTGGAAGACACTAAGCTATTCAAAAATAGTAGTGACCATAGAAAATTGACCCTGAAAGACAAACTTCGAAATATAAGAATGCAAAAGAATGATATTATTCCACAATATCTCTCCAGGTTTATTCAAGTTTGTGATAAGCTTGGAGGGGTTGGGGTGAATGTTGGAGAAGATGACCTAGTGAGCCTAACTCTGCTAGGCCTTCCAAAATGTTGACATAACTACCAAGATTTTGTGAATGG
Organism: Pinus taeda; assembly: GCA_000404065.3. Taxonomy (NCBI): domain Eukaryota; kingdom Viridiplantae; phylum Streptophyta; class Pinopsida; order Pinales; family Pinaceae; genus Pinus; species Pinus taeda. Next base: position 154,113 of record APFE030548751.1, read on the forward strand.
AAGGGAAAATTACTGAATTGGGAAAGGTTGTGGTCCAGTTTGGTTCAAGAAGAGTTTAGGATAAATAATAGAGATGGGACATCATCCAAAGTTGAGTATGAATAGAATTTTTCCTTGTTTGGAAAGGGGAAGAAGGGAAAAGGGAAGAATACCTAGAGCAAACATGAACCCAACCAAACTAATGGCAAGAAGAAAGACTTTAGCACGATAAAATTCTTCCACTACCACGAATCAGGCACTATGCAACAAAATGTTTGCACATGAAGTCTACCAATAATCCTTCAGCAGGAGTAGGAGGTGAAGCACTAACGTCACAATTAAAATTAGACTTCACCATAATAGCATGCATGACCAACATTGTTATGGGAGTGTGTGGTACCTTGATTCTAGTGCCTCGTTCCATATGATAGGGTGCAAGGATTTTTTCAGTACCCCGGAGAAGGATCCCCAAATTCATATCAAAATGGGGGATGTTGGGAGGTACAATACTGTAGTAATTGGTATTTTCACCTTTGATAGGGAGAAATCCTTTCCTCTTCGCCTCAAAGAACTTATTTTTGTACTTGGGCTGAAGAAGAACCTAATATCTGTAGCAGTATTGGAGAATCATGGATATGATGTTATTTTTAGTAAAGGGAAAGCCTATTTGGGACACATAGCTACCAGATAAGTGAAGTAGTTTAGGGTTCGAGTGAAGAACCTATACAAGCTTGAGGTGGGAGATTGCACTACATTGAGAAGTAAGGATGAAAAGGTGCAGAGTCGAGATGTTGGAGAACTTTGGCATAGGAGATTGGGTCATCTATACCATGGTGCCTTAAAAACCATGCAGAAAATTACCACTAGTCTCCCTAAAGATCCCCTTAGCCAGTAGGATGTTTACAAGGGTCGCGCATTGGGGAAATTTGTCAAATCCACCTTCAATGGCTAGGATAACAGAATATATGCAATCTTGAAGTGAACCCACGCTAATGTTTGTGGACCCTTTTCTATAGCCTCCACAGTAATACTTAATTGCTATGTTATTTTTATTGATGATTTCCCTTGAAAATTATATATCTTCTTCACGTGGAAGAAGGATGACGTTTTCTCATTTTTTTTTTTTTAATTCAAGGCATTGGTTGAGAAGGAGATTGGGAAGAAGGTGAAGGTTCTCAGGAGTGACAATGGAGGTGAATTTGTTTCGCATGCCTTCAAGTATTTATACTGGAAAGAAGGTATTCGAAGGGAACTAATAGCACCCAATAACCCACAAAAGAATGAGGTAGATGAGAGGACGAACATGAGAATAATGGGAGTAGAATCCATGTACTATGCTTCTGCCAAACTGAGTGCAACTGATCTCTACTTCTTGTTGTACCATGAAACAACTGCTGACCCAATACTGAATATTCCCCATGATGTGCTCTTCCTGTCGGATGGGCTCCCTCCCTAGTCTACATCTTTAAAGCCTTGAAGCTTCACTCCCTCTATCTGTCTATACCAAATACCAAACCGAGTGGTGCCTCTAAGGCATCTCAACACATGTTTAGCTTCCTTCCAATAGATTTTGGTTGGCTTAACTATTTCTTTATTAAGCTGGTTAGCTATAAAACATATGTGTTGTCGTGTGTTCACCAAATACATAAGTGAACCCACAAGCTGACTATAATTAGTATCCTCCACTACTTCACCTAAAGTAACATCTTCCTTCCTCTAATTCCATGCTAGAGGAGTCTCCATGGGTCTGCTACTCTCCATGTGGAACTTCTTTAGTATCTTGTTGCCATACTTGACCTGAGAGACAAACAATTCCTCATCTCCTTGCCATACTTCCATACCAAGGAAACAATGCATGAGCCTCAGGTCCTTTATCTAGAATTATCTTACAAGATCCTCTTTGCAAGAATTTACCATCTTCTCATCACCTGTTAGAATTAAATCATCGACATATAATACTATAATCAACAATTTACCTTCAACCACAATATGGTAAAGGTTCACATCTGCTTCACTTTTGGTGAAGCCCAACTTGGTGAAATAACTGTCAATCCTAGTGTACCAAGCACAGGGTGCTTGTTTCAATCCATACAACGCTCACTTGAGTTTTCACACATGTGACTCTCTGTTGAAGGTCTCAAATCCTTCTGGGTGCTCAATGTACACATCTTCTTCAATCACTCTGTTGAGGAAAGTTGTATTAACATATGCGCTGAAAGTGCTATAATAGATTTTATTGAAGATAACCTTGCTACTGGAGCAAAGGTCTCCTCGTAATCAATTACCTCCACCTCAGAGAACCCTCTAGCCACAAATCTGGCCTTGTGTTTCTCCACATTCCCATATTTTTCTTGCTTTACCTTGTAAAGCCATTTGGAAATCACCACTTACTTGTCTCCTGGTCTTGGGACCACTTCCCAAACACTATTTTTGATAATGGAATCATACTCCCTTACCATGGAAGCAACCCATACTGGTTGTTGCATTGCTTCCTCGAATGAGGACGACTCAATCTCTACACTCTCTCTCATCAGAGCCATGTAGGTAGTGTACTGAAATGGTGACCTCCTTTGCCTGCACTGTGATGTGGGTGTTCCCACATTGTCTCTAGCATCATGCAACAATCTATCAGCCTCTCTGGTGCACTTCCTTCCATCTCTGGAAGTCTCTATATGAGTGGGTTCTTCCACTCTCTTCTCCTCTGCATGTGGATGCTCCACATCATCCTGAGGTTCTTCCTTTGGAGCTAAATATCCTCATAAGCATGTAACTGAAGCTCCATCTCAAGGGAACATCTCATGGCCTTCTCTTCATCAAACTTCACATCTCTACGAACCAATGTCATCCCGTGAGATGGAATGTACACCCATTAATTGTGAAGTGTATCAGTGTACCCCACAAATATATCCAACTTCACTGTTGGTTCTAGATTTTTCCTTGCATCCTTGGTAATATGACAATAAACTAATGAATCAAAGATCCTAAAGTGTGCCACATCTAGTTTTTTACCTGAAAAAAATTCTTCTAGTGTACTCATCCCAAGAATCTGACGAGGTCCTATTATGCACATATACAACTGTGTTGCATGCTTCAACCCACAAAGTGCAATGATAGAACCTAATCATGTAACATCTCTCGTGTATCTCCCACAATACTTCTGTTCTTCCTTTCATCCACCCCATTTTGTTGTGGGTTATGGGGTGCTATTAAATCCCATCGAATGCCTTATGATGCACATAAGTTCTTGAATTCATTCGACACATATTCTCCACGTTATCACTCCCGAGAACCTTCAGCTTCCTACCAATGTATTTCTCAACAAGTGCTTTAAATTCAAACAATTTAGAGAACGTTTGATGTTTCTTCTGCATGAATAAAATCCAACACTTACATGAAAAATCATCCAACACTTACATGAAAAATCATCCACAAAAATTACATAATACCTGTGCTTGGCCATGGAGGCTATCGAGAACGGTCCACACACATCTAAGTGAACTCTTTTAAGGATTGCTTGCGCTCAAATATCCTTATCATGAAAGGTGGATTTGTTGTACTTCCCCAATGAACAACCATTGCATGTGTCTCTCTACTCTAGTTCACCCTTGGGAAGTTCTGTAGAAATCTGCTACATGTTCTTCAAAGATCCGTGGTGCAAGTGGCCCAATATTCTATGTCACAATTCACCGATGTCTTAACTTTGTACCTTCTCTTCTTTTGCGCTCAAAGCAACATAGTATTCTACATCCAATTTGTAGAGGTTCTTCACTCGAACCCTGATTACATTCACTTTTCTTGAGGCTATGTGACAAAGGAAATCCTTTCCTTTCCTAAATATCAAGTCGTAGCCACGGTCCAACATAGAAATTGAAACCAAATTATTCTTCAGACCCGGAACATACATGATATCTTTTAATGTGAGAAGAGAACCAAACTTCCTTTGAAAAGTAACAATACCGATGTCATTCACACTATACCTTCTATCATCTCCCATTTCAATGTGCATCTGGATGCCCTTCTCCTCCAAGTCACTGAAGAATTATTTGTTTTTGGTCATGTGGAAAGCGTCTCCACTATCCAGATACCACACACTACCCATCACCGATGTCACAATGCAAGTGATGAGGGTGAAATCCAACTCAAATTATGAATCAAGAGCTTCACTTGCCGCTCCTCTTGAGGGCTTCTTTCTGGCCTTCTTGTGCAAAAACTTCGTGGCATAGTGTCCCAACTCATGATGGTGAAAAAATTTAATATTCGACAAGTCATTCTTCTTGCTGCCTTGACTGAAATATAATTTGGAATGGGATGAATTCCATTTCCCTTTCTTTACCTTTCCAGCTAAGGCACAATTCTCCTCATTATCATGCTTGGATGAGGATCCATCTCTGGTGTTCCGCCGCATCTCTTCTTGCACCAAGTCAAACCACAAATTCTCCCACTCTGGTAGCTTCTCCCTCCCATTTATCAAATCTTGGTAGCTGTGCCAGCTCTTGGGAAGGCCTAGAAGTTCCAGGATGACTAAATCACCTTCAACAACTGTAACACTAACACTTCCAAGCTCATCTTGACATTGGGTGAACTTGGTCAAGTACTTTGGTATTGTGTCACCCTTCTCCATCTTGATTTTTCTGAGTTTGTCCTTCAGTGCCAGCTTCCTATGGTCATTGTTGTTTTGAAACAGGTTTTTCAAGGCCTTCCACATTGCATATGGAGTCTCATTACTATGTAGGTTCGAGATAATATGATTTAGAACTCCTTTTAGGATAATCCTTCTCATCTTTGCAACGCATTTTCTCCACTCTGCCAGATCTTGAGCATCAGTTGCTGGAGGCTTAGGAATATCTTTATCTATGAATTCCTTAAGACCATTTTCTTCCAACACTGCATCCATCCTGTCCTTCCAAGAAATATAGTTCAAATTACCCTCAAGGGCATATTCGAGCCTCAATCTGTAGAACAACATATTTCTAACTCTGAAGTATGATACTACAAATTTGATTTCACCTGCAAAAGACAAACTTGTATTCTCCTCTTGTAGAGTGATTTCTTCTATAATACAATGTAGAAATTCCTTGTAGATTCAAACTGCTAATTGTAATTTACTAAAACAATAGACCTGAATCTACTCTACTCATCAATGGAAATAATTAAACGATCACAAAATCACAAAGCATATAAGAGAGAATTAAATGAACACATTACACAATGGATTTCTTGGGAAGGCCACATATAAAAACCCTTGCTATATGTATATTGCATTAGTAAAAAAATATGAGAATATTACAATGATTTTTTCAAGCTCGAGTAACCTCTGCACTATCTCTATCTATCTCAGCTTCATAGACAAGCCCAGGCTAATACCTAAGAAAATTTTGGCTTTCCCAAGTCCCAATTTCCTTGCACTGTTTCCTTGGGAATTAACCACTGTTAATTAGGAAAATTCCTCAATATGAATTGCGCAATCCTCATAGGAATTCCTCTGACTCCATGCACACCTGCAAAAGACAAACTTGTATTCTCCTCTTCTAGAGTGATTTCTGCTCTAATATGATGTAGAAATTCCTTGTAGATTCAAACTGCTATTTGTAATTTACTAAAACAATAGGCTTGAATCTACTCTACTCATCAACAGAAATAATTAAATGATCATGAAATCATGAAGCATATAAGAGAAAGAATTCAATCAACACATTACACAATGGCTCTCTTGGGAAATCCACATATAAAATCTCCCGCTATATTTATATTTAATTAGTAAAAAATATGAGAATATTACAATGATTTTATGAAGCATGAGCAACCTAAGCACTATCTCTATCTGTCTCAGCTTCGTAGAGAAGCCAAAGCGAATAATTAACCAAATTTTGGCTTTCCCAAGTCCCTATTTCCTTGCACTCTTTCCTTGGGAATTAACCACTGTTATTTAGGGAAATTCCTCAATATGAATTACACAATCCTCATAGGCCTTCCTCTGAATCCATGCACCACTTGTAAAATTCAGATGATTATAAAACTGATAGTACACCATCCCTGAACTCCAATATGAACTAGGTAACTCTCAAATCTGACATGCATGAGTTAATTATGAGTGAATCATCAGTTAATTGGTTGACCACATGAAGCAACACCCCAATGTCTGACTTCCTACTAGTTCCTCCATCATTTGGAGCTAGTTTAACTAAATTTAACTTAGTTAAACTGAATTAATTAATTACAACTCAAAATAAACTCAACCAGGGCTCCTATAAAGTAGGAGACACTCTAAACGACTCAAGTTAGACCCTCAACTCGAATTAACTGAGCCAACTAAGTCAAATTAACTTAGTTAACTAATACGAGTTGTCATGTGATGTGGAATTACAATTTTATTCCTAATTTAATTCAAGGACAAAGTTAAATTAGGATTTTCTTTTTGCATTTTCAACAGCAACATGCCTTGGAGCAGACATGAGGTAGAGTGGAGGAACCCACTCAACCAGAATCTTCCAAAGGGGAGAAAGAGAACCAGATAGATTATTTCATAATGTGAGGGAGAATGTGGGAGCCCCCAAATCACAGTGTAGGTAGAGGAGTTCACTTGTTACGTACACTAGTAACATGGATCTCATAACAGAGCTCATTGAGATAGAGCCTTCCTCATTTGAGGAAGCAATTTCTCAACTTGTTTAGGTTGATGCCATGGTGGAAGAATACAAATCCATCATGAAGAATAATGTATGGGAGGTGGTACGAAGACCATAAGGGAAATCGGTGGTTGGTTCGAGATGGATCTATAAAGTGAAGCGTGCAAATGATGGGAGCATTGAGAAGTAAAAGGCCAGATTTGTGGCCAAAGGATTATCTCAGATAGAGGGAGTGGACTATGAAGAATTTTTTTCACCAGTTGCAATATATTCCTCATTCAAATCCATTCTAGCATTGGTTGTGTAGTTGGGGTGGAAAATCCACCAGATTGATGTGAAGGCTGCCTTTCTCAATGGTGTTGTTGAGGAGGAAATTTACATAGAGCATATAAAAGGATTTGAGACATATGATCGATGTGAAATTTTCTGAATCTAACCAACCATAAATCCTACTGTAGTAAATTGATTTGAATTACCTACTTGTGTTCTTCAGTTTAACAAGTTATTTTCAAAAATATTCAGAAAATATGAATCCAAATACACTTCAGCCTACACCAATATACAAATCAAGTATGAAAAAATAAATGAGACAAACACATAAAGGACACACTTATTTTTGGACTAAACGTCCTCGGAAAAACCCAATGCGGGAAAATTGATGCGACAACTCTGAGGGTTTTCTATTATTAAGCAGTAGTTCTGATTACAAATTATGGTTGCCCTCCCAGAAAACTAGTGATAGAGAAATACAATGGCAGAAAACCTGAGTGAGTTTTACCTCACTTCACCTGGCAGATTCCGGCTGACTTGACAACAAAACTAACTGGCCTCAGCTACAACTACGTTACCCCTTTGCAGTAATTGCGTGGGCCTGTGTGGAGCTCTCTGAGGATTTGCGTTAGCTCTTTTGCCCACTGCGTCAGCTTTCCTAGATGTTCTGACTCTTTCCGTGGAAGGAAGCTTTCTTCCTCCGCACTGGCCCTTCTAACTTTGCGTCAAGGCTGCGTGGGACCACATTGGCCCAATGTCAGCTCTCCTGGCTACTGCGCTGCCTCCACAAGCTTCTCTCAACCTTTATGCCTGTATTCTAGAACTATCCCTTCCCCTCAACTACAAGATCTCCCTAATCGATTTTCCTCCTGAGAACTTCTCACCTTAGAAAATCGATTTCCTCACTTTCTTTGTGTGTATTCTCCAATTGACCCAAGCCTCTATTTATACTTTTCATGTTGAGAAATCAACAGTTATGATCTAATATATAATCAACGACTAAGATTAAATTAGACTTGATCCTCGTCTCTTAGAAGCTTCTCACCTATATTTTCATTAATACCATTAATATTTTAATTATCCTAAGTTTGGAATTAGGAACCCCATTAAAAATATTAATTATTTTAATAAAATAAATCCAGGTGGAATTTCACCAAAATATTTATGGGTCTTGGAGATCTCATGTGTTCTAGCCCCTCCACAAAATTTCGGAGCTAGAACATATGATGCTACCAAAAAATCGACACTCCCTCTTAGCGAGGAATGTGCTCTAGCAATGATTCCTAGTAGAAGTATCACATTGATCCACGACATTGGTCCTCTGCACTGCTGATGCTCAACCTGCTACCCTTCATCCACTGTGCTACTGCAATCTGTACTACTGCCCATGACTCTGCCACTGTCACTGTTTTATCTGTACTGCAACTCCTCTCAATATGTTGCATCATTTTACCCATAACACTAACACTGCTTATTGCTGCACTGCAACTCAGTTGCTGAGAAGTAAGCAACTGAAAAAAGTCACTGAAAAGCTAACATGCTGGTCATTTTGGATACCCTGTGATGTTGAATCTACCTTTGCTACTAATCTGTGTTGACCCTCTGATGCTACTGCGTTGCTGTTGTATATTCTTTGTGCCCCCCTCAGTGCTACAACACTCCACTACGCTGATTCAGACTTTAGCACTCTAGCTCTGCCACTGTCGCTCCATCATCCCTCACACCAACTGACTCCCATCAATATTCTACTATCATTAAGGGCTCTCATATCTGTATGTGATCTAAGAGGTTAGGAACCTCAAGGATCCTTCCCCTCATGTAGTCCTCCCGAATACAGCTCAATATCGGCCCACCTCTTCTCTAGAGGTGCATGAGCACTCATGGCACAATCCTCATCATCCTCCTTATGAGCTTGTGCTAGAGCAGCCTTTGATTCAGACTTGTCTTCTTTGCCCTTCTTTTGAGGGCACTACGTGGCGAAATGACCCATTTCTCCACATATGAGGCATCTAAATTTGAATATGTCCTTTTTCTTTATCTTTTGTTGCCCTCGCTATCTCGCTGATGCGAGAGTTGCATCCTCCTATTCCTCCTTCTTGACTCTAATCTCTTTGCTGCTACTTCCCGCCTTGGTCAACCGTCTGATATCTTCCTATTGAAGAGATGCCCACATATCTTCCCAACTGGGAAGAGAAGCCCTACCCAAGATGCTTTGGACAAAGGTTTCCTAGTCTTGAGTGACTGCATTCAAGGCAATCTTGACCATAAATTTAGGATCTGGTGTAGTCCCTATGGAAGTTAGCTGGTCACGAATCCCTTGCAACCTAAGAAGGAAGGGATCAATTTCTTCTCCCTTCTGCATCTTAAACTGTCTTAGCTGACTCTTAAGAAACATCTTTTGCTGAACAAAAGTTCACTCGTACAAAGTGGTCAAGGCCTCCCACATTTCCCTTGCTATGTCTTTCTCAACAATATGTGGGATCAGATGATCCTTGACCCTGTCCAAGATCATGCACTTTTCTTTTTCTTGAGCCTCCTCGTACTTATTGATAGGATCAACATCAACTGGAACAACAACCGTCTTCAAGGCATAGTCCTTGATGTGATTTTTGTCTAAAATTATCAGGATCCTGGCCTTCTAGACGACGAAGTTGGATGCTCCATCCAACCTGTCATGATCCCTCAATCCATTAACGACATCTCTTCTCAAATGAATGTCAAACTGGTTCTCTTATCCCTCTTTCACTGCTGCCCCAACAAAACTCGGATCTGGATATATTTGGTGCTAGAAATCCTCTAAGGAACAAGATCCCTATGAATTTCGATTTCCTTCATGGAAATACTTCTGCCAACCACTATCAAACCACCCCTTTCTAATCTCTCTTTGCTGCTGCTCAACACTAGATCTAGATTTCTTGGCAAGAAATCTTCTGAGGACCTGATTCCCTCTACTTTGCTTTTGCCCCACTAGGTACTGTTTTTCACCAACAAAATCAACACCCCACCATCAACTCCAGATGAAATCTATGCTGCACCTCTAGCCATGAAAACCGGAAAAACGAGACTCAACAGTCTCTGTGCTAGCCTAGTATCCACCACACTGCCCTCTGCAGCAACAACGTCACCCAATCAGGCTGATGCAGGCTTTGCGTGAGCCTCCCTTGGTGACTGCGTCACCCCTCCTTTGCTCTCTTGGCCAGAAACTGCGCTGTCTCTCGGGACAACTGTCTTCACGCACATATTTTCCTTTATCCTTTTGTTGATGGCTGTAGTCCTCCTTGATTTGCAACCTCGCTCTAATACCATGTGAAAATTTCTGAACCTAACCAACCAAAAATCCTATTGTAGTAAACTGATTTGCATTACCTACTTGTGTTCTTCAGTTTAACAAGTTATTTTCAGAAATGTTCAGAAAATATTAATGCAAATACATTGCAGCCTACACCAATATACAGATCAAGTACTGAAAAAATAAATGATACAAACACACAAAGAACACACTTATTTTTGGACTAAAAGTCCCTGGAAAAACCTAATGCAGGAAAACTGGTGCAACAACTTTGAGGGTTTTCTATTGTTAAGCAGTAGTTTTGAATACAAATGTTGGTTTCCCTCTCGGAAAATTAGTGACAAATAAATACAATGGCAGAAAACCTGAGTGAGTTTTACTTCACTTCACCCGACAGATTCCCACTGATCTAGTGACAAAATTGGCTGGCCCTGGCTACAACTAAACTGCCCCTTCGTAGTAACTGCGTGGGCCTGCATGGAGCTCTTCGAGGCTCTGCATCAACTTTCTTGGATGTTCTGGAAGTTCCCAACAGTTTTGACTCTCTGCGTGGAAGGCATCTTTCTTCCTCTGCGCTGGCCCTTCTAACTCTGCGTCAAGGCTGCATGGGCCTAGACTGGCCCAGCATCAACTCTCCTAGCCACTGTATTGCCTCCACAAGATTCTCTCTACCTCTTTGTCTGTATTCCCAAACTATCCCTACCCCTCAGCTGCAAGATCTCCCCAATTGATTTTCCTCCTGAGAACTTCTCACCTCAGAAAATTGATTTCCTCAATCTCTCTGTGTGTATTCTCCAACTGACCCCAAGCCTCCATTTATACTTTCCTGTTGAGAAATCAACGCCCATGATCTAATATCTAATCAACGACTAAGAATTAAATTAGACTCGATCCTCGTCTCTTAGAAGATTCTCACTCATATTTCATTAATACCCATTAATATTTTAATTTTCCTAATTTTAGACTTAGGAACCCCATTAAAAATATTAATTATTTTAATAAAATACAATCCAAGTGGAATTTCACCAAACGATTTTGGGGTCTTGGAGATTTCATGTGTTCTAGCCCCTCCAAAAAATTTCAAATCTAGAGTACATTTGATGCTACCCAAAAATCAACAATCGAGAGTCACATGCGTGTAGACTCAAGAGAGCATAGTATGGTCTCAAACAGGCACCCTGAGCATGGTACACTCAGATCGACAATTATCTTAGTGGATTGAGCCTCACCAAAAGTGAAGCAGATGCAAACCTCTATCAAATTGTGGTAGATGGTAGGTTTCTTATTCTTGTTTTGTATATTGATGATTTAATATTAATAGGTGATGAGCAACTGACCCTCTCTTGCAAAGAAGATCTTGCAAGGGAATTTGAGATGAAAGACATGGACCTAATGCATTACTTCGTTAGGGAAATTTTGAGGTCTAATGAAATAATAGTGGAAATAATAAAATAAGATTAGATTACATCATCAAATTTTAGAGGGAAAAAAGAAAAAACTATTTTTTCAACTCGTATTTTCAACTTATCTCCCTGTGGGTTTACTCAAATTTCAAGTGGAAACACTCGGGATGTAGAATTTGATTCCTCATACAAGGAGTACCCATGTTGCATACCTTCGATGGACCCTGCTACATGAAAAATGAGAAACACATGAAAAACGTGATTGCAATCACGTTTTTTCATGTATTTCTCATTTTTCGTGTAGCAGGGTCCATCAAAAGTATGCAACATGGGTGCTCCTTAAATGATGATTCAAATTTTGCATACAATGAGTACTCTCTCTCTCGAAATTTGAGTAAAACCTTAGGGAGATAAGTTGAAAATACGAGTTGAAAAAATAGTTTTATTATTTTATTATTTTTAACATTTTTATTTTTTACTCCAAAAATGGTGAATCATCCCCCATGGTTGACATCATCATATTGAATCCTAGGTTATTATAAAGTTTATTTTGGTTGTACATTTTTCTTAGGAGACCCATTTTATACCTCAAAATTCCCCTAATGTCCTCAGGCTGAAATTATGGGAAGGAGATGGTGAATTGTTTTTGTCTTAGGGGAAGTATGCATCTGAAATACTTCAGAGATTTCACATGGAAAATTGTAAGCCCATGGACACACCTCTAGCTACAAACTGAAGGAAGGAGAATGCCCATTAGAGTAAATTTTAGCCGAAAAGCGCCCATGAAATTTTCACGTAATTTCCATGTCATAATATGTAAACCAATCAAAATCCCTTAAATTTAAAAAGAGGTACATGTAAATATTTTGGATAGAAAAGAACAAAAACTATTTTTTTAATTGTATTTTTGGTTTCTCTCCTTATAGGTTTACTCAAATTTCAAGTGTAGAAACTTGTTGGATGCGGAATTGAATTCAACATCCAATGAGTACCCATTATGCATACTTTTGAGAGAACCCACGTTGATAAAAATTGAAGATACATTAAAAAAACATGTTGAACACGCTTTTTAATGTATCTTCATTTTTTTTTTTATTTTTTTATTTTTTATTATCAATGTGGGTCTTCTCAAAAGTATGCATAAAGGGTACTCGTTGGATGCAGAATTTAATTATGTAGCATTCAACGAGTGTCTACACTTGAAATTTGAGTAAATCTATAAGGAGATAAGCCAAAAATATAATTAAAAAAGTAGTTTTCTTATTTTTAATGTATCTTCAGTGTTGGGTCCGCAACTATTTCTTGGTACAACAGGAAGTAGAGGTTTGTGGCACTCAGCTCAACAGAGGCTGAATACATGGCTGCATGTCACACAACATGTGAGGCCATATGGATGAGGAGAAAACCCGTGGGGATTTTCAGCCAGGAAATGGATCCAACATTGATATATTTTGATAATCAAAGTTGCATTAATCTCTCCGAGAATCAGGTATTTCATGACAAGTTCAAGCACATTGATATCCAGTATCATCGTTTGCAGGACTGTGTGCAAAGGAGAATTATGTTGCTACAATACATTCCAACTAAGGAGCAAGATGTTGACATATTGACAAAGGCATTGTCAAGAGGTAAATTTGAATTCCATAAGTGCAAGATAGGGGTGGTGAAAAATCCCTTTCTTGCTAAGAAAGAGTGTTCAAAAATTGTAGCAATAAAAGCTCAATTTGACTTTAGCCTTATTCAAATTGAGTAAATCGAATTTCCACATTAGCGAGACAACTTGGAGGTAGTTAACTAGTGTGAATGGACCTTGTCACTCAGTTGACTCAATAAATTCAAGTTAGAGGGCTTGGAGTTCGATTATGCATGTGTGTTTTCTCAATTTTAGTAATTTAGTTCAATTATTTTTCAGTTGTATTCAGTTAATTGACCTCTAACAATTGATAGAGTGAGTTGTGCAGTGGGACAAAAGTATAACTCAAAGATATGTCAGTTAATTGATCAATCAACCCAAAATATCTAGTGCATGCAAGGAATTCGAGTTCCTCGGCTGAAGTAGAGATGACAAGGTAGTGTAGCATGATTTGTATACTAGTTTGAGTGTACATGTGTTGCATGAAGTCAGGAGATCAATCCTTGGGAATTGTGTAATCAATGTGGAGGAAATTCCTATATTTTAGGGGCTAATTTCCTCAGGATTTGTGCAAGGAAATTGGAGGCTTGGTGAGCAAATAATTGGCTAAGTGTTGGATAGATTTTCTCATTGAGAAGAGAGAACAATTATTATTTTGTAGGTTGAGCTCAAAGTGAGAGCTAGCAATTGTAATAGTTTCTCTATTCAATTGATTAATGCAAAGAGGCTTGAGGGTTTTTTCCTAGTTGGGTTGCCCTAGAAATTGCTGTGTATTTTTGGTTTTGCTTATTGCATGTCTATTCATGTTGTTTTAAATTGTGGTTTCCATTTCGCAGATCAGTAGAGTAGAATTGTGCCTCTTGTTTTTCAGTTTGAAATCTTGAGCAATCGCAATTTCTATCAAATTTCCACAAAGTATTTCCATCAATAAGAAAGGGGGAGATTGTTGAAAATGATTGTTATTGATGTCAAAGGTTGTCCAAATGGAAGAGGAAATTACATATTCAAATACCATATTTCAAGACCTTTCCAAAAGTATATGGCACACCTTCTATCACCCACAATTGAGGAGAAATAAATTTTTGAATATTCATTATACATTCTACCAGTTGCACTCAACTCAACCAGTGGAAAAGTAGGCCCTAACCCAATGTCCAAATGCATTACGATAGGCATGAGAAGGAACATTTCTAACCACTCAATTCAAGCATCCAGTTCTATGTTTAGGGGGGTGAAGGAGCAGGCCTGAAGTTCATACCTCATGAACCAAGAAGTGAAGTGAAGTTGACTTGAAGCAACTTTTTGTGGAAGGGTTTTGGCATATGTTTTGAAGGGGTTTTGGTGTTGTTCTTGGGAAGCGTTTCTAGTTTGTTTTTCAAGGTTGTGTGCTGTTGTTTTAAGGATGAGTTTCAAGGGATGAGTTCTCATGTTTGAAGGTATAGTTTTAGGGTTGCGTTATGCTATTTGAAGATTTATTTCGGGCATGGTTTGAAGGCCAAGCCATGGTGTCTTGAAAGCCAAGTTCGGGCCTGATTTGAACTCCAAGTTTTGGTGTATTGAAGGTTGAGTTCAGGTTGGAGCTTGCAATTACTATAAGTTGGTGCTTACTAAGGATTGGTGTCCTCATCTTCTTGATAGGTTGGAGCCTAGAATTTTTGTAAGTTGGTGCTTATAGAGGATAGGTGTCCTAACAAGATATTGTAATAAATTAAATGTGTTTTTCAAGTATTTATTCTCCAAAACTTGATTCACACTTTAATATTCATGTTCATACATTATGGATGATTGATTATGTGATGCAAATTTAGTTTCAAGATTAATTAAGTGAAAATTTTTCAAAAGTAATGAAATATTGATCCCCCCTCTTAGTATAATCTCATAACTCATTATTAAATTTATGATTGTATGTTCCATATAATAAATCACAATATTCTCTCTTTGAACATTGAAATACTTTCCACCTCAAAATAATGAACATTGAATATTTACACCTCTTAATATTGTGACATTTAAGGCTTAAGGCATTAAGACTCCATATATTCATAATCCTAACACTTCCCTTCAATGATTATTTGTATGCATGTTTTCAACAACAAATTTGATTTCTATATCAATTTTGGATTCCTCATTCTATATATGTTATTCTTGGTTCACACAATTCTCAAATCTCTTCTACAAATATGCTACATTTCAATCTTTGGTTGTAATCCAACAATGTTCAATTGGTGGATGCACAAATCAATCTATTTAATATTTTCAATACTTCATAAAGTCAACATGTTCATGAATTTTCCCAATTTAATTTTCACCAACCTATTATCGATCATTCTTTAGTGGTATTTTAAACAAGTCTATCCAAAAAATATAAAAGTACTTGTCTTTTTTCCTAACCCCTGACTCATTTAAGCAATCATTTATATGTCTCTTCAACCATACAATTGTGAAAACTACCAATTCTATATAGTGATCCATGCGTGAAACATTTCTCAACATTTTGGAAAAAATTACTATAGCTTGAACCCATGCATGGTCACATCATATCATCTTACATGGAAGCTATGATAAATGGTTAAAACTTGATTTAAGCTTTCATAGAAATAATCTAGACTACATATTTTGGAGTAAAAAAATTTAGCCTCATTGTATTGGCCATAAAAGAACTAAGATGCCTACATTGAACTCTCCGCGTCAGATGATAACACAACAATTCACTTATATTCACATTGGACATGTCGATGTTGATTGTGATTAGGTGTTATCATACAAATCATCTAAGAAGGACCACCTTAACTATCATCGTATCATTATAATTAGCAATTATTTGTTTATCAATCTTTCAACTTCAAGGTAATCACTACGATTATATAATGCCTTCATTTTCTACTCTGTACTTCCATAAGCACATTAATGTCATCTCAAGAATTTGGACAACAAATCAACTACTTCTCTTCCAATCAAACTATAGGTGAGACCTACCATTATAGAAATTTCACCACAATTTTTTGCCTTCAATATTTTATCCTCAACTTCAACCCAAAAAACATTCATTTGAACATGATTATCAAATCAATTATTAACTTAATGAAATTGTCCTTTTCACAAATAAGTCACCATGCATGTAGTATATCTCCCATCCATGCTTTTACAACACATCCACAATTATATATGTTATGTTCATATGAAATTATGTGTTGTTAAAATTTATCAATTTCAAACACATCTACTTAATATGAAAATTGGATTGAAAAACATATTTATCATATTGATGTCATGAATAAACCCATAATTTACTTTTGCAACTCTTACTTAGTATGCTTGTTCAAATTTTCATTAATTGGTCAAAATACTTGCATAAATTTTCTAACTCATTTTACAAATTCACAAATTTTCATGTGACCAAAACCATGTCATATTGAGAATTTTCAATATGGTTTCATGTGAAAACATGCTAACAAACTTTCCATTATAACTAAAATAAAACACTTCGTAATTAATCTCAACACATACAAGAGTTATATTGGATTGAACCAATCATCGTAATTATCTTTATATACTACCATAGTAATCTAAATATTCAATCACTAAATCATTTGTGGCATAATGTCGAAAGTCTATTCTCACTTGTAATTCTAAAATTACTCATCTTTTCAATGAACTCTTCAACATCAATAGGTGGACATTTACAAAAAAATATTCTTTTAAATCTTTGGAACCTTTGAAAACATGCTACAAAATTTTGATAATGATCAAAGTATTTCTCACTTTCTCCATAGTTTTGTTAATAAATCAATAGCCAACTTTATTTTTTGCATCAATTATATAAATTTACCAATTTTATGTAACAATACCTTAGTTAGATGACCATATATACAAAATCTTAAGTTCCCCAAGCTATGAAATTTTACTTACCCCATTACAGAATATGTGACATAAATATTGACAATATGAGCTACATCTCTCATTCTTGCATTGCAAGATAATATATCTATAATAAAAAAAAAGCATATAAATTCCTTAAGTCATCCATAGCTATGCTAGAAAACAAGTTTACCATTATCTCCATCATCTTAAGGTTATTGGTAACATCGAAGGCCTATTAACTTAGGCTAATATATTCCCAACAAAAAAGATCTAGCAATGAATTAATATGAATTAAACATACACTCATAAACATATCATAAATTGTTACTATCCAGAAAAATTATAGTGGACATTTCAGAGGCATATCTACCCAACAACCATGTTCAATCTCCCTTGTTTCTTTCATATCAATTTTAAGCAATGTAATTGTCATGCCATTTAGAATGCAAATCTTCTAAAAAAATTCATTTAATCACTTGAAAAAACAAATAATACTATTGATGCAATCCCTATATAATATATTACATTTTTATAGACATCATCTCTCTTTATAACTATAAGAAAATTCTACCGAAACCCCTTACAACTTCTCAAGATCACTATTTAAAAAAAAAAATCAATCTCCCTTGTCGCTTTCATCTCTATTTTAAACATTGCTATTAACATACTACTTAGAATGTAGGTATTCTAAAATTTTCACTTTAATCACTTGAACAAACACATAATACCATTGATGTTATCCCTATACAATATATTACATGGTTTGTAGACATTAACTTTATTTATAACATCAAGTAAATTCTACCCAAACCCCTTACAACTTTTCAAAATCTATCTTACAAAAATAGTCTTTTAAAAAGTGACTTTAAGTTCAATTATATGACATGTATCAACATAAAGGACCTCAAAATATTTTTACCATTTAAAATTGAAGTCTTGAATGCTTCCAATATGTAAGCACTTCCGTTATCCTAAGAGATTGTTTTTTCCTATTTCCTTCTTTTTTTCGTTTTTTCTTAAAAATCATTGACCCCTTCATACTTAATCAAGATCTTGAAGATAGGGACAAACTTTTAACAAGAGTTATCTTGCATACTTCATTATAAACAAGGGTTAAAAAACAAAAATAAAACTATTTTTTTTGTTTGTTTAAACTCTGGGGAACTAAGAGTTAGACTTGAGCACACTTTAAAATGAAGGCAAAAGTAAAATAAACTTTAGTAAAGGTTAACGTTAAATTGTGATAATGATATCATCTATTTATTAATCGGTTCAATATTCACATTCATGTTCTTCGATGTATGCATCTATTCTACAATTTGATAGAGGTTTTTTTTCTTGATCATGATGTAACTTTTGATGTTCTCTGTTGCTGGTCTTATCAAGTGCTATTTCCACATACCCTACCTGTATGGCAATTTATAATCATTCCATTCTTTATGTTATAGCCAATGTTGTTAAGAAAAATATTGCCAAGAAATCTTCACCATTGTTTTAAATAAAGTGGGTGCATGTGCGCACACACACATTACATATATAATATGGACTCAATTTTGGGTGCTTTCTACGTAGATACAAAATATTGGAATTTTCTTTAGTCTAAAAGAGTGGTGAAGATTTCTTCGTAGCCGTTTTCTAAGAAATATTGACTGTAGCATGAAGCATGGGAAGATTGGAAATTTATCCACATAGTGTGTTGATATATAATATTAATGTTGCCAAGAAATCTTCACCATTGTTTTAAATAAAGTGGGTGCATGTGCGCACACACACATTACATATATAATATGGACTCAATTTTGGGTGCTTTCTACGTAGATACAAAATATTGGAATTTTCTTTAGTCTAAAAGAGTGGTGAAGATTTCTTGCCGTTTTCTAGGAAATATTGACTGTAGCATGAAGCATGGGAAGATTGGAAATTTATCCACATAGTGTGTTGATATATATATATATATTCACACACTCATATTAAATGCATTTTGAAAAATAATTGATAACACATGCTTGGGTGCACATGGGTGTCATTGTTTCCTTTTTAGAATGGATTCAAAGGCGAAACAATATTTTATACACAGTGGTGTATGGACAAAGCCTTATAGAATATCCAAGGTCACTACTCTTTTCCTCTCCTTTTATGATGTCCCCTCAAACACATTGGTTCTTTTGATGAATGTGATTTTGTCTTCTCCGATGAGCTCGTGTTTCGTTTCAATCATGGTCAGAAAAAGTTTGCTTCTCATAGACAAGTCATTATAGACATGCCATCCTTTATATGCAATATTAAAACATAATATATTTAAAATAAGTCATTTTTCTTACACAACTTTCTTTCATTTTTAGTTCAACTCCATCTAGGCTATATACAAATGGGTAATGTGTTTCAAAAAAGTATTAAAAGCATTCTAGTGACAATTTTTAATGTACTCAAGCATATTTAATAATGCATCACAAACAATTTAATACCCAATATAGAATCTCACACAATATTCTTAGAGTGCTCCTTGATACTTCAATAAGTCAACTAAAAAATGTTGATTCCATGTTCTGAGGATGAAACAAAATCATTGAAGGCACCCTTAGAATGGTGCTTCACCAAAATGGTTGGTTATGAATGAAAAAATCATGACAAAACTTACATTCTCTTACTCTTAATTGATTTATTCATACTAGTGCAATCAAACCATTTGACAAAATTCTTTAATAAGACAATTGTAGCAACGTGTGTTTCTTTAAATTTGTTTTTTTTTCTCTCACAACCAAGCATGGAAAACTTGTAGAGACTTCACCACTATTAGATGGGTGTTAACTTGGATAAATTATCGATGCCTCAGTTTCAAGCACCTTGCCCTAAGGGGATAAAGAGAGTCAAACTTGTGATCTCCCCAACTTCAAGGGAGAGTTATCACATTTGGATGATGACCGCTTGAGCTAACCCTCAGGGACAAGTTTATTTAAATATGTTATCCTTCATTACTTCTTCATAACGTGACTATGTAGCAAATTATAGCTACATTAAATTCTTGCATCCTAAATCATTAAGGAATATTTTAATATTGATTTCAAACTTTAAGAATGTATGATATGTTATCACTTAGAAAAAACCCTAGTTGTGAAGGGAAAAGACTAAGGTAACCTCTAACCACTTTGGACTTGGAAGCTATCCCTTCGAGTCAAAGGTAGATCTCTATTTAAAAATCTACCAATCAATGTCACCTTAGCAATAGGCTTGTAAGCTTATTGGTAAGATTTAGTTTGTAGGATGAAATTGGTTGGGAAAGAAGAGAACGAGGACCATTGGGCATGGAGTCTAGTGGAAAAAAATGCTAAGCACAGGATACATAAACAATTCTTAACAGAGGCAAGGTAGGAAACAACTTATTAAATAAATAACCATCAAGATGTGGAGACAAAATACATAAAGTAAATATCACAACACAACAATAATAATTCTGTTATAAATATTTAAACAAAAAACATATAAAGTATTCAGATAACTTGAATTAGAGCATACATGAAGAATTCTAGTTCATAACACTTTATCCAAACACTGAAGACTTAATGATTCAAAGATGTAGTGTGAGGAGAAATTAAAAAAACATGAGGAAAGACAAACATGAAGTTATATACACATGAATCTATGCAAACTGTATACATAACACTGTATATAACAATATATTGATATCAGAGTTGAACACACAATCTTCTTAAAAAACTTCTAACCGTGTACATTACAAAAATGATAGTCTCTATAGAATACTTACAAATTGTTCAAGATCCAAAAATAATGGATCTCAAACCTCTTGATCTATCTATAGCTTACTAAATCAAATAATCAAGGAGATAAGATTTGACCCCAATTCAAATTGATGAGGTGGCTCTCCAATTGACTGGGCGTTTTTTTTAAATAGAAAAAATTAATTCTGGAAAATTCCTAAAAAATAGGCTTCAAAGATCCCTTCGAATCTCTTAAAACATTACACATGTGTAAAAACTAAAAGAGGATTTTTTAAATGAGCCCGTTACCAACAAAAAACTCTTTTGGTTTTTAAAATTTCATTTCCAACTGTTCGGAATCTACACCAAAAGTTACTGTGTTTTTAATCTTGACCATACAAACGTAAAATTTCCTTTTAATTTTCCAATTTTACATATTTGTGCTGCTACTTTGGTTATCAATGCATTTTTATTTTACAAATCCACAATAGCACTGATATTTTATTTGTTAGTGCTTTATACTATTTTTTATAAATTGGAGCTGACATTGAAACTGTCAGTGCCTTAAAACTATTAAATAACATTGTGAGAACATGATATATCTAAAATAATCACTACATTGATCCAAGTCTTGAATTAGGTAAGGAATCATAAAATTTAATATAATTGCAAAACTATGATTCACAGCAGCCCAATCTAGAGCTTCGAAGTAAATACTTTTGAATTTGAATTTAACGCTCACTCATAAATTCTTTAACAAGGAATTCCATATTTTTCAAGGTCATATTCAACTCAATAAATCATCTAACTTACACAAAATTATTCCCTAGAACAGGAGTTACCATTTAATAAATGATACATATATTGCACAAATTTGATTTGTATGATAACCAATTTCTCAAAAATAAGCACAAGTTCTCAACATATCATTGGAAAAGACTTCCCCTCAATACCAATCATATAAATTATGAGATAGAACATTATGAACTAATCTTTTCCTTCCCTATTTGTCTTCAATCACAAATTCTTAGTTTTTAAAATTCACCGAAGCAAACCTCATTAACATTAATACCAAATGTAAGTCCAAATCCGGGAGCGATGGTGCACTGAGGAACTAGGGTTCCTGACAGACTCTTCCATGACGCACAGTTTGAGCACATAGCTTTACAGACCCCAAAAAAGTTGTCAGATCTGATTTTGGGACTTTGATAAGCCGAGCACAATGAGCGGTCCAATGGGGGAGGCATCAACGCCTTCCCCCAAAACTCACAATAAGGAAAACCCCACTGAGAGCGGAACTAAAACTGCAGAGAAGGATGAAACACGGCCTATGCAGCAGCCGGAGGAGAATGAACAAGAAGACTTGGAACAAGAGAAATCAGACAAGCCAGCGACTTCAGGCAAGCCAAAGAACGCTTCATTTCCCACATGCAAGCTCATCGCTATGGAAAGGCCCAAGATCGAGCTGCCTAGTCACAGGATAAATGCGCAAATACAATACATGAAAGATCATGCCTTGATTGGCAAATTCATAGGCTTCCGGTCTACTGAAAAAGCACTGCAAGGCTGGATCACTTCAAAATGGAAGCCCATAGGTCATGTAACTCTACAGCTGGGCCTTAAGGGCTTCTTCTCTGCCACTTTCAACTGCCTTGAAGACCAGAACATGGTCCTAGATGGAGGACCTTACTTCTTCAATGCAGCAGGTCTCTATCTGCGTGACTGGGTCGAAAGATTCAACCCCAATAAGGAAGACTTCAGCTGGGTGCCAGTATGGATATGCTTGTAGTCGCTTCCACTGGAATACTGGGACGAGGATTCACTAACATCCATTGGCAATGGACTAGGTGAGTTTATAAAGGCAGCAGAGGAAACTAAGCTCCAAAGATACACATCCTATGCACGGATCTGCGTCTACATGAAGCTTGGCCATGCGCTACCGGACACGGTAAGTCTTCTTCACGACAACTTTGAATGGATTCAACCCCTTGACTATGAACATGTACCCTTCCGTTGCAGGCGATGCCATACCCACGGTCACCTATTTCGTGACTGTCCCTTAAATATGCCGCCTAAAACCATAGACTATGGCGACAAGTTTGATCCAACAGGCTTCACCAAGGTAACTAGCAGGAAAAAGCATAACAAGTAACCTCCCTCAGCACCCAAAAATGTAGATCCATCTTCTGCTTTGCCATCCTCTAGCAACAGTTTTAATATTCTGACAGATCTAGAACAACTCGATTCAGAAATGCCCAGGCCAACAAACCCAAGCTCTGCTCCTTCCAAACCTCTGTCCCCCACTCTCACCCAAACTAACACCAGTCATCCTCGAAAGCTATCCCTTCCAAAAAGCCAGCCTCAAATTCGCAACCCAACCCCAATCCTGTTATTCACAAAGCCCTATGGTCTGATAAAAATATGGACATAGATGATATTTAGGCAGAACCCTCTTAGCCACCAATCCACCAGGAAGGGGGAAGTCATAAAAGCTTAATGGAAGAGGAACCAGAAAGCTTTGATCTGGGGGAAATAGACATCTTCAGTCTAGAGCAAGCCTGCAAAAGAAAAGAGTTCGACTCAATACCGGAAAGACAATTGGAAAATTTGGAAGTAGTGCTCACAAGGATGCATCAACACAATACTTTGGGCATACAACAAGGAGGCAAATGGGATGGGAAACATATCATTAAATATGGAAAGAAAAGAGGCAGAAAGACAGATCTACAATGCACCATATTAATTGGGGAAATGTTAGTGGAGTCGGGAAGATGCTCCAAGTTGACCAAATATTACCGATCTTTACCTACCAGTCAACCATGAAGCTCATCTCATGGAATGTAAGAGGACTTAATGGTCCTAGGAAGTACAGAATGTTGAAGAACATGATCCCGCAAGAACAACCACATATTGTATTCATGCAAGAAACAAAATGCAACACCAGTACCTTAGAACCCATTTTATCCAAAGCCTGGTCGGGATGTCAAACAACAATAGTCGATGCAACCGGTGCATCAGGAGGATTAGCCATAGCATGGAATTCTCAACACATTTCCTTAATAAATATCCATGCTCCACACTACTTCATTCAAGCCATGTTCCATCTGATCGGCACCAACATACACGGACACCTAACTAATGTTTACTTCCCTCAAGAAAGTACGCAAAAGATAAAGCAATTAGAAACATTGAAGATCCTCAATGCTGCAAGAGCTTATCCAATCTGGATAACGGGAGGAGACTTCAACATGATAACACAGCGGGAGGAAAAACTGGGAGGCAGAAGAAAGCTGCATAAAGAAAGCAATGAATTCAAAGCATATATTCAACACAATAGTCTTATGGACCCACCTTTTGACAACGGTATCTTCACTTGGAACAACAAAAGAGCAGGTACTCAACAAATAGCATCCAGGTTGGACAGATTTCTACTCTCAGACAACTTTGTTCATCTTGGTGGAGATATAAGCGCCTCTATCTTACCCTTAGCTGGCTCAGATCATTGGCCCATTTCTTTACAATGGAAGAATCCAAGAAACTCCAACAGAAAAGCATTCAAGTTTGAAGCTTTCTGGCTTACCCACCCTGAGTTCAACACCGTGGTCAAAGACGCTTGAGAAAGCTTTATTCCCAACGGAGGCTCGCTTATGTACCAATTCCAACAAAGATTGAAACATATCAAAAAAAAAATCAAAATATGGAACCATACCACCTTTGGCAACATCTTCCAAGAGAAAAAAGTCCTGGAGCAGAGCATGATAGAGCTTCAACAGAAAATCATCCTAGAAGGTAGAACAAAGGAGTATGCCAAGCAAGAACAAACTCTACTAACACAGCTAGATGAAAGAGGCAAACAAGAGGAATTACTATGGCGACAAAAATCAAGAATCAGATGGCTAAAAGAAGGGGAAAAAAATACTAAGTTCTTCCACATCACAACCATACAAAGAAGAATGAAAAACAAAATCTCACATATTCAAAACTCTCAAGGAGACAAATTGGAAAAACAGGAAGACATAGAGAAAGAGTTGATAAATCGCTTCAAAGCTGTTCATCAAGAACAACCCACAGACAGACGGAATGCCATCAATGATATCCGACAGCATATACCTAAACTCATCACTGAGGAGCATAATAAATTATTGCTAAGGCCAGTCACAATCATGGAAGTTGAAGAGGCTTCCAATCAACTAAAGGCGGGGAAGGCGCCGGGACCTGATGGCTTCACGTCCAATTTTTACCATCACTTCTGGGATCTTATTAAAGCAGATGTTTGGAATGTGGTAGAGGAATCAAGAGAAATGCACTGGTTACTCCCCTCGCTCAATTCAACTTTCATCGCCCTTATTCCCAAAGTCGCGCAACCAAGCACTCCGGAGAAGTTTAGGCCTATTTCCCTCTACAATGTTATCTACAAAATTATCTCGAAAGTCATAGCCAATCACCTCAAACCGCTCGTCCCTCTTCTCATCTCTCTAGAGCAATCTGGATATGTAGAAGGCCACCAAATTATGGATGGTATAATTTTAACCCATGAAACCATTCATTCGCTCAAAATGATAAGCAAGCAGGCATGTTGCTGAAAATCAACCTTTCCAAAGCCTTTGATAAACTCAGTTGGACATATATAAAATAAATGCTAATGGCCTTTGGTTTCAACTCAACCTGGGTTTGATGGATGATGACTCTCATATCCTCCCCACTTTGCTCTGTTCTTGTCAATGGGATCCCCTATAAACCTTATCACCCTTCCAGAGGAATTCGTTAAGATGACCCACTGTCCCCTTTTCTTTTTATAATTATGGCTGAAGGTCTAGGTCGTATCATAAAACATGCAGTCCAATCCAATAATCTCAGTGGACTCTCTGTCCATGGATCCCTTTTCATCACCCATCAACAATTTGTTGATGACAATATGCTCTTTGGTCATCCCTCTGTACAAGAAGCTAGAACCTTCAAAGCAATTTTAGACACGTTTTCAGAAGCTTCGGGCACCACCATCAACACCTCCAAATCTCATATTTTCTTCTTCAATACTCCTATTCCCACCCAAAGAATCATCACTCACATCATTGGTTTCTCTCAAGCCAAGCTTCTGCCTCAGTGTTTATGCGCCCCTCTTATAGACTCAGCCTTAAAGCATGCTTCCTGGCATCAACTCATAGAGAAAATGGAAAGTCGACTATTATCTTGGACATATAGAAATCTCAATATGGCAAGTAGACTAGTCCTGATAAAAGCTGTTCTACAATCAATTCCCCTTTATCTGTTCTCAGTGCTTGCCGCACTGAAATGGGTTCTAAAAAGAATTCGCAATTTGCAACGTAATTTTCTATGGGGTGCCACAGGACAAAACAAAAAATGGGCTCTAGTCAAGTGGGATAAAGTTTCAAGCCCAAAAAACAGGGAGGCCTCGGTTTACGAGATCCTCAACAAAGCAACACTTTGATGGGTGAAAGGATTTGGTGGCAATGGGTTTCCTGTCCACAGAAGCTATGGGTGCAACTATGGACAACAAAATATGCCAACAATAGACCAAAACAAGAACTAATCAGAATCACGACTACACCTACAAGTTCCCTAATCTGGAACGCGACCAAGCAACACATAGAGCTAATCTACCAGCATAGCTTCTGGGAGATAAGGGACGGAAGAATGACACGTTTCTGGACAGAATCCTAGCAACAGAGACCCAAAATTGAAGCATTCTTACCAGATACTAATCATCATGCAAACCACATTAGCCAGGCAGACAATGTTGCATAGTTCTGGACTCCTGGCATCACACAAGGATTTAGGCAATGGAAACCGGTAAGACAAATATCACAACAAGCAATAGAAGCTTATAACTTGGAGTTACACAAAGAGCTCACCAATAGAGGAATCAGAGTCCATACAGAAAGCGATGTTATAATATGGGGCTACACATCGAAAGGCACATACACCACCAAAGAGGCATACCAGTTAATGTGCCAAACTTAGGAACCAATAGATCCTGCCTGGTAACGTATATGGACTACAGGGATCTGGCCCAAAGTCTCCACTTTTATCTGGCTGCTGTATCATCAAAGAATTCTCACATGCGATAACTTAATTAAAAGAGGATTTCATGGTCCTTCTTACTGTCCCAACTGTCAAAATAATGAAGAAACCATTCAACACCTTATGGATTCCTACCGCATGGCCAATCAACTCTGGGAAAAGCTCACATTTAGATGCCAGAGACCATGCAGAATTCTTGGGGATTTAAGAGGCATCATCTAAAATTGGACTCCAGCGCCCTACAACAACAAAATTCTCAACAATTTATGGACCATCCTGCCAGGTCCCCTTCTATGGACAATTTGCAAGGCAAGAAATAAACGAATTTTCAAAAATCATCAAACTTCCTTAGAAATGATATGGACTAACCTATGTCAGAACATCAAGGAAACTCTCGCTATGCATCAATGGACAACGAACGACTTTCCAACCTAGCCACAAGAATTAAGCATTTGGGCCAACTGGAATCTACAGCTCCCACAAGTTCAATCGAATCTCCATAGAACCAGCATCACAACGAGGCAGCTTTCATCTTGGTCACACCCCTCTACAAGAGTGATTAAGTTAAACTTTGATGGCGCCTCTGAAGGCAACCCAGGAAAAGCAGGATATGGAGGCATATTTAGAAATCATGAGGGCCAACCCTTATTATCTTTTTTTGGCTCCATTGGATGGGACATGAACAACTCTGCAGAATTGGAAGGCTTGTGGCAAGGTATGAAGCTCATTGACCAACATAACTTCCATCCAATTCTTATAGAAGGGGATACTCAAATCCTTATCAATATGGTCACTCAAATACAACAAGGAAGATTTGCTTCACGAGTTGTCAACAGTTGGAGACTAATGACCAGGCTTGAAACAATAGAGAAATGGATAAAAGATAGAAAAGCAATAACTTTTATTCATGTCAAAAGGGACTGTAACAAAGTTGTTGATCTTCTAGCAAACATTGGGACAGATCAATACCAGATTCTACACTACGGTCCTCTCGACATCATAGATGACCAAAATCAATTGCAAATCTGCACTGACCTGGTGCAACAGGAAGCTCATTCCCCGAATGGTGGTTCAAGTTTTGAAAGGCCTGCCATGCAGGTTGCAATGGCAATGATGATCGGTGATTAAACGAGGACCAGCGGATCACATAATGGGGAGACCCAAGGGCAAGGCCTTTACATATAGCGATATGCTTTTGCTATCAGATCGCATCACAATATCGCATCGGTGTAAACCAAGGGGCAGAGCCTTTACACCTTCATATGTGCGATGCGATGATGCAGACCCAATGGCGGATCGCAGAATGGGGAGACCAAAGGGCAAGGCCTTTACTTATAGCGATATGCGATTGTGATCAGATCGCATCGGGGGAAACCAAGGGGCAGAGCCTTTACGCCTTCAAATGCATGATGTGATGATGCAGACCCAATGATAGATCGCAGAATGGGGAGACCAAAGGGCAAGGCCTTTACATATAGCGATATGCGATTGCGATCAGATTGCATCGCAATATCGCATTAGCGGAAACCAAGGGGTGGAAACCAAGGGACAGAGAATAGGCAAGGGCAGCCTGATGATAGTTCGAGGCCGGCTTTGGCTGTCCAGGTGTTCTTTATCTGGTCTTTTTGTTTTTTTTAGTGTTGCTTGGGTTCTGGTTTCCTATCTGGACTAATCGTCAAGGAACCATCTTACTGTTTCTTTTGTGGGGTTTGGACTTGAGAAGTGATACCATTTTTTAGGTTTTTGCTCTCACTGGACTGATTTCCCCAATGATGGGGCAGTCCAGATTTTGTTGATACTCTATGATACCTTGGTCGAGGCCTTGTCCTCTTTGTATCTTTTTGTATATATTAATAGATTACTTTTACTTAGAAAAAAAACATTAATACCAAATTTGTACTTGATATAAGTGGACTATTTTTATTTATTTATTTTTTTTTTATTTTTATTTTTTTTTCCTAATTATATTACAAAAACTGAAGCATTACATCAAAATTACACCAGGCCGAGGCCTTGAATCTCCGTGGAGAATTCTCAGGATTATCTGTAGAAATGACCATTCCTAACCAGATTGCCGAAACAACTTTAAACCAACACAGTAGGCATTTCAGCCAACACGGTGGACAATTGACACGTATACACGTAGACTGTCATAATTGACTTACAGTGACACATTGACACATGGACTTGCAGTGACACATGGATTAATACATACACATAGACACGCATATATGCCGACACTTGGAAAAAGACTGAGAAGGGATGAACAGAGAACCGAGAGGGCTGCAACATTATTCTTCGTCTGTCTCATACGGCTCA
Organism: Pinus taeda; assembly: GCA_000404065.3. Classification (NCBI taxonomy): domain Eukaryota; kingdom Viridiplantae; phylum Streptophyta; class Pinopsida; order Pinales; family Pinaceae; genus Pinus; species Pinus taeda. The sequence goes on from APFE030548751.1 coordinate 183,251, forward strand.
TCCTCCGTCACTAGCCGTGGTTCTTTTTTGTCTTCCTCCATAGCTGGTTGAATTCCTCCTTCCGGCGTCCTGGCAGGCTACATTGTCGAAGTTCCGGCTTCCTCTGTATGAGGTGGGTGCCGAAAATCCACCCTGGGCACCTCCATGTTCACCCTGGGCACCGTCAGACCTTCCCGTGGCCAGCGAACGTCACTGCAGTGCTCCACTGTGACGGATACAATCAACGTATTGTGCTCAAGAGTACAGGGTATGCGATATTTAATCGCAGGATGCTCCAAATGCCCACAATCCCGGGGTTCTCCTCGCTCCTGGCTTATTTGCCGACTAATGGCTCGATGCAGGTTGCTGCCATGAACCAGAGGGTCATCATCAGAGGAAGCTGGTGGAGTGGCTCTCCTCTGTGTTGGAGGACGACCCCGAGAACCGCCCCTGCCCCTCGGCCCTCTGCTTTCGCCAGACATGCCTAAAACCCTCACCTGCACCTCTGCTGAAATTCTACACGCGGCCAGAGTATGCTCTGGAGCTTTCAAAACCTGCTCATGTCTCTGCGCATAGTGCGGGAGAACCACACTCTTATAGAGCGCCATGATTTTCTGACCTGGAGGTACATTAAATGGCGCCTGAACCCTGGTAGCCTTCCCCAAGAATGTCTGTGTCTTCATAAGTTCGTTTGAGGCCGAACGGACGAACGCCTGACCTGAGCTCCCTTGCGCATTTATGGTCCTGGCTTGTTGGTGTGTGGTGGCTTGTCCGGGCTGACATCTGCCCATGTGACTTGCCACGCAGCACCTCACTTGCCATTTACTCCATTCTATCACCCGCATCCGGGGGATATAAGTGGACTATATTAAGTAAAGCGAGTATATTCAAATGTGTCTCACACATGACATATTAAAGCATACGCTAAATAAAATGAGACACTATGAAGAAGAAGAAAAAGAAAAAGAAAAAGGTAACACCTTTTTTTTTTTAATTTTTAATTTTGGCAATAATTTTAATTCTAGAATACAACTTCCCCCTCGAATTGGTGAGAAGAGATTTTTGTCTTTATACACAGAGTAGTGTGAAATTATTTCCATGACACATGGCACAACATTTCTATTCGATGTAATTCTCTAATCCATGTAACTCCTCACTCATAATATTTTGAAATTCAATGTTTAGGAAATTAGGACTTGATATAGTCATTAATCCTAGCAAAAGAATCTACACAAAATTAGAAAATGAGCAATGTATTGTAAGGATCCCCTTGTGGATGTAAAACCACTAACAAATTTGTGATATTGGAATGGAAAATTTTCCTATAACATAAATAATTTGAGTATGTCACAAACATAACATTCCATAGAGAATGGTTTTGTAATAACCAATGTTATAGCTAATCATATTGAACATAAGCTAAAAGCAACATGTAAAGGGGAAAGGAAAGATAAAATTATCATTATCCTTCCCATGAGTTTGTGCATTATGCCTATACAAGGGAACTTAATGAAGCAAATAAAGGATGTTGAGAAGATAAAATAATGGAAAAACAAGGAGATAAGTAAAGATAATTCAATGACATAATGATACCATATTAATTATGAACATATAGCCCTTTGAAAAACAAAATATTATATTAACTTTATGAGATTAGACTAAGAAATTGTGCATTAAGAAGCGATATCCATAAACTAAAAATGAAATAAATTAGAAAAAGATGAAATGGAAAAGTACATGAATAGTTATGAAACTCATTACAAAAATAATTCTAGAAAAGGAATTACTAGTAAGAAACTATGCAACTACCCATTCCAGAGAACAAATGGGAAGGTACAATGTTGGGCTTTTCTAAAAAATATATTAGAAAATTAAACTAATTGTTCACCACCACCTTGTAATATTAAATTCATGATTCATCAATATTACTCACAACAAATTGAAATGCAATAAAACATTGCCATGATCTGTCCCAACAACTTAGAATCATTATTTATAGGTTAAAATGCTATTTTTAATCATTATTTTGAAATTCGCAAGGAATTTGGACCTATGACCTTGAATTGTCACAACTTTTGTAAATGAAGTAGGAAACATGTATTATGACCCATGGATTTAGAATCTACTAAGCAATTTAAAAATTGAAAAAAAAAACGAGTTTTGATATAACCATCTACATCTTATTGATTTTTATCCGAATTGTATCATTATATTGTTTTTCATCCATATCGATGCATTTGGGGTGGAAAAAGTGGAGGAATCAACTCACGGAACCATTTTTACTGGCGGGACCTAGTTTGGCAAAACGAGGTCCAAAACCTTCCGGGAGCGTTTTGAGGCATAAAATGACGTTTTTTTGGGGTTAAAACTTTTTCACTTAAGAGAAACAATTTTTCATGCTCTTATACACACATAAATATTTCCAACGGTGCAAGAATTGTGTCAATCAGAATCCGTATTCAAAAGTTATGCCACTCAGAATTTGACCTTCCTGTTTTCACATCTATAGTTCAGGAGGATGCCGCGTCAGCCCCCATTATTCATGGAAAAGGGGCTAGCCACATGTTTGTGATGTAAAAGGCTCTATAAGAGTCTATTTTGTAACTCTATTTAAGAGTTTATGTAGTCAAACTTAACCACTAGTAGGCTATCAGGTTGTGTTATAACCGGGCCACAAGGAGGAAGAGGCATTCCATTCTTTCGAGAGAATTTTGTTCCATAGTTGAGAAAAGATAGCCAGGCGAGATAGGAGGTAGAGCACACATAGAGGATTTGTGCACTGTAGCAGCCCACGGGCCACAAACATTACTTCTTTGTATCTACAACCATATTTCCAGACAGATAAAGAGAGCAAAGAGGCCTCACCTTCCAGCTGGGTTTTCTCTCGAAAGGGTTTCCCAGAGAGCATATCTTGTGTCTTATGTGTGTGTGAGCTTGTTTTATTCGTTCTCTACGTTTCTGCATAATTTATATTCGCATGCATGCACTAATTACAATAAAATTTAAAGATCTAGAAATTAAATAAAACTATAATAGTGTAGAATCCCATATTTTTTAATATAATATTATCATATATGTTGTGACGAACTGTCAAGTGGAATATCCACGATAGTTTACGGATCAGATTTACTTTCAATTATATACTTTCAAAATAAAATTGTCCAACAAGTTGCATTATCATTCTCCTTTATAACAAGACAAACAAAATTTAATTCTCTATAATTTGATATAGTTGTCTACATCTTATTGACATACTTTTGCTTCTAAACTTTGTACATAGAATCACTCTACATGGTTACATTTATCACTCTCCTTGTAAGAAGAAATATTTTCTTCCATAAATACAACATCACGAGACTTCATTATTTCTATTGATATGGTGATTATAATCTTGTACTCCTTCTACTTCCATAATGATATTAAACACTTATGTTAGGGTGTAATGCTTTTTAGTGGGTTAGCACTTTCAAGGGGTTGGACATTATTTAATACATATAATAGGTACACAAATATAATGATTTTAAATATGTTACCACATAAGAGGGTATAAATCTTCATTATTATTCTTCACTTTTCATTTTTAGTTGAGTAAAAATACACATGAAATGGACATAAAAATGATAACATCGATATTAACTCGAGTTGTAAACCCTAGTCTCCTTTGCTAATCCCCTCATGTTCGCATTGTCCTGGAGGGGAGCCCAAGTTCCCACATTGATAACTCACATTGTAAGCCCTAGCCTCCTCTATCAATATCATCTTAAGCTTTTTGTTGTGGAGGGAATCCAAAGGTCTCACTTCCACCCTTTTGCTCAAGCAACAACCAGATTCAAGGCACTGACATTGCTAGAAAAATTCAAGTCAAGCAACAACTCTACATGACACTTAATGAAAAGAATGGAAGTATCTCATAGCTTGTAATGGAATTATATTTTCACTAAAGTGATTATTTTAAAGGACAACACACTTATTAGGTAGTTAAATGGCCCTTGGAAGCCTGAAAACACTTGAAGCTTAGATATAGTTACATTGGGCTTCTCTAGCTCATGGAAGATTTACCACTTTTATTGCGCAAAATATTTTTATTCTTTTCTCTTTGAATGCAAGGAAGACATAGAATCCTTGGAGGGGATGGTTTGCATGGTCAAATGGCATATAATTGAACCACTCATCAATCTCTCAAATTCAACCTTGAAGATGAGATCCCCTAAAATCATGCTTATATAGGTATGTTTTCCCATCCTGGATGATAAAACATTGGTATAAATGGGGAATACGTTAAGATAACATCTAGACAAATCTAAATCCAAATCAAAAATTTATGCTTGGACAAAATTTGTGTTAAGGTGTAGTTTAAAAAAGGTTTACTCAAGTAAGTAAAAATACAACTACAATGCTAAATACAAGTTTATAAGATCCAATACTAACAAATCCATTTCAACTGTAACTTTTATCATGCTTGTCAAAATTTTACCAAGGACTCCTTGAAAATGAATATTCTCTCCTCTTCTTAAGGAAGGCAATGGCTTCATGAAAGTTACCAATCCAAAGAAGAAACAAATAATCATGTGTGAAAAAAAATAATCAAATCCACTTGAATCTAGAAATAATTTTGCTATATACTTTTTTATAGACTAGGGGGTTGGTAACTAGAATAGTGACCTAGACTAGGCTTGGGATGAAACTGACTAGTTACCATTATACCCCTAGGATATATGTAGCAACCGACAAGTCACATATATAAAAAAAAATCGAATCAACCTAGAGTTGAGATGTTTCAAAATATCCCAAGACATCCTTATTAATAGGGGTTCCTACCTTTTAATCCAAGCCACTTTGGTCCAACATGTCATTGCAAGATTTAAACCCCGTGGGGAAGTTAACAATCCTCTATAAATCCATCTTTGAACTCATGAAAAAGATAAATTTTCTATATCAGTAGATGACAAAAAAAATACATAGTACAACTAAATATTCTCGAGGAAATCTAACACATTGTTATTTGAGGGAAACATAAAAAATAATAATCTCATGAATTGGAAGAAATTTTAGATGAAGAAATATGGGACTATGTCAAAGTAGTCCCTAAGGTCTCAAATATTTAATCTTTGAAACCAATGAAAACCTTTGGTAGAATAACCAAAGGGTATGATCTTCCCCATCCAAGTCTTTCAATTCCTCCCCTCACTTGAAAGGAAATCGACCCCCTTGTGATATCCAATAGAAAGTCAACATAAGAAAGCACAAGGGAAGAAAAATCACAAAGAAACAAGGGAATATGAAGCAATCAAGAACAAGGAACTCAAAATGGCAACCATTAATTGCGCTTAGCAAATGAATTATTATCATGGAATTCTAAGGGTCTCAATATGCAGCTTGAAAATAAGAAAGTATGCAAATTCCTTAATTGAGTTTGAAAACATGATATGGCTATGCCACATGAAACCAAGTTGAGTGTTGATTTGTTCTTTATAAAAATGGAATTTGAAGAGAGTCAAAAGGGAAACAAAAGAGTTTAGAGGTTATTTTAGGGTGAGGGGGGAGAGGTGTTGTTGTTGGTATTCTATGGGACTAAATATCAATTAGATTTGAGAATGGAATAAAAACATAACACTTGATTTCATTAAGATATATATTAATCAAAATTACATTATTTTCATATAATAAATGTGTATGCTCATGTGATGCAATGTGAAAAAAAAGAAATGTTAGTCCTCTCTTCCTAACTCCCTCACTCTTTATCCTCCTTTGGATGGAATCATTGTTAATTGGATTGGGTAATAAGGAGGAGGGGGGATGAGTGGCAAGGTTCCCTAGTATGTGATTCCTACAAGGAATGGGGGAATATATTATTCTATATTTCAGCTTTACAGATACCAACCCTATAAGGGGCAAGTATGATTGGAGAAACCAAATAGTAGCACCCAAGGTTCATAGAAAATAGACTTGATTGATTTTTAGTCCAGGATTCCAATGAAAGTTCATCCCTCTCTTCCACTATTATACTTTCCACAACCTTGTATCATAGTCCCATCTCCCTAGACAAAACCACCCTAAGATCACAGGCCCTATCCATTTTATATTCAATGTTATATGGATCAAAGATGAAGGGTTTAAGTACGATTTTTAACATGGTCAAAATGTTGAAACAAAGGATAAGCTCACAAGGGTACTAGGTGTACAATGGAGAGACTCTAACGAAATAAAAATCCAATATCAAATATCTCTTTATTATGTGTCAATCACCATTATAATGCATGCTCGTTCTCCAAAACAAATGATGCTTATGTCTTCTTATAGAAAAACATATGAAAAATCAATTAGGAGATAAGTTAGTCAAATTAAAGATTATCTGAATTAAGATTACATGCAACTTTGGATAATGATAATTGTTATAGGTCATTTTGTCACATTTGGTCAATAGGCCTACAAGCTGGATCAATCCACATCCATGATCATGTTGTCATCCTCCCTACACAAATCCATAAGCATTACCTTTCCAAAAAGTCTAAGTTTTTGTGATTAACTACTCAAAATCAATATTTTTAGCCCCAACACACCCTGCCCCTTTAGCCACCTACATTTAGCGTTGGTTGCTCCAATCTGCACTAGCATTGGTCAGCACTAGTTGTTTCTTGCTGGGAGTGCATCGATTCTAGAAATTCAGGAAAATTAAAAATCTTTCCGAAGCTTCCTCTTCCGGAAGCTTCTAGGTGTTGTTTTAACCATTTACTATGGATAAGAAGCTTGAGTCCTATCTGATCCTACCTTGGAGACTTCACCTCTTATCCATTGAGCTCATCCCCCCGTCATAAGTGGATCTCAAGCTCATTATGGTCAATCATAAACTACCACCCCTCTCCCATAGATTTATTGTTATCCATAACATAAGGGTTGGATTTTGGACATTGATCATGCCCTCATGCCGCTACCTTGAATCTAAGAGAGCCATCATCTTCATTCATTAGGGTGACATAGTAGTATGTTTTGTGACAAGGAAGGACAAGTCAACTCGGGGTTATCTCTACAATATCAACTACTATTTATGGTTGTAAACTTTATCCTATTTCTATTAATACAAAGAGTATCTTGTTTTACTATATGTGTTGTGTCATGTTTACATTCTAGGTGTTTTTCCTTTCATTTTTGCCAAAAAAAATCCCCCTCAATCGCCAAGGAGGGGGGGGGGGGGGGGGGGGGCTAAATTGTGTATGAGTGTTAATCACCTATGAATGTCATTAATTTTTTTATAAGATTTTGTTTTGTTCTTTCTTTCTTCTTGTCAATTCGGGCTTGTATGCATATATTGGTTGTTGAATTTGAAAATTAACTTTTACTTTACATTTAAATTCTGTGTGGTTTCTTTTTGTCAGTGGTCAAGTTGCATTCATATGTTTATTTCTTCTCCCCCTACTTAGTTAGGACTTTCATTATTAAAAGGAAAATGAAAAGGTTACTTTTTTCATATTAGTTGCATTATAGGTGTGTTCAAGTCACATCGATTTTCGAGCCTTGAAAATTGAAACATAATTCAAGATAAACTTTAAAATTCACCTCAATTAATCTAAGGATCATTTGGAACATTAACACAAACATCTAGAGGTCTAGGCTAGAGGCTACCGACATATTTAAGCGTAGGAGTTGTTGTTTTTTACCAGCATTGCATTCTAAGAATGATATCCCATTCCACATACATAAGTGTATCATACCGTTCTCCACGTACCTTCGGTTATATCGGATGGCACTCCACACATGAAAAGTATATGGACAAACTCTCATTGAAGGATTACACATTAGACAACACTACTATGGACTGCAGTTCCACATACCTTCAGGTATATTTTGGAAGTATCCTATAGGTTTCTATTCCGCCTTAGGTAATTGAGTCGACTGCCTTGTACACTGTGATACACAAAACAAGACATTAGGGGATATTTCATGCCCGTATGTAAATCCTTGGTTTTCCAAGGTGGTATATTGCAGTTCACAGTTGCTTAGTAAACCCTATTTCCTAGTTACCCCTCTTTTGATTTACCTTTTGTTGTTAATTTCTAAAATTAATTGACCGCGACACACCATCCTCCCCGTGGAACAACTCCTTAGTAGATCTTAGGTTGAGACTAATGGTGAGAATTATCGAGTCTACCAGTAAAGAAGCCCCTCTAACGAGAATACTGGTCCTTTTCCTTCTTTTGGAAATATTGGTGCTCCTTATATGGCAATATTGTCCCTTCCCAGATTTACTGTTGGTTTACCAGTTTGGTTGTTTTCAACCCCTATGGTTCCAAATGTCCAAACTGTTTCTCACCCAAGTTCTCCTCCTCCTGAACAACAACAACCTCAAGTTGATCCTAATGTTGACCCTTTTCCTTCTTCGCCTGTTCGATATTTTTCCTCTTTGTCTGATGAAAGTTTCAAAGTTAGTAACTAGATGGATAAGATGAAGAAGAAAATGAAGATTAAGAAGAAGTAAAATAAGCAAAGGGACAACTAAGAAGCCATTACTACTGATGCAACTGATGTTGAGAAACCTTCAAAGCCCCATAAAGTGAAATTCCCTTACATTCTAAGATATTGTCTTGGTATTCCATAGGTGTTAGAAGTGTGGTACACTAGCTCACATCAACCTTTGTAATCAACTTCTAGAGATCATGCTGATGACAAACATTCCACTAGTGATAGTAAGTTCCATGGGAAAAACGGTAAAGTCAAGTTTCCTTGTAGGTTATGTGAAAGAAATCATCCTATTCACCTTTGTACTTATATGGATGAAGCCTCAATTTTTTTGGAAAAGCTTACAACTTCTCAGCCTCGTCTTCCTACTAGTTATTGGAAGATCTCTCCAAATCCTCCACTAGTTGATGAAGTGATTGATTAGGATCTGTCTCTAGTCAACCCCAATCTCTCTGAACATGAATCCCATGAGTCCTTTCCTGACCATCCATTGGTTGAGAAATGGTTGACTTGACTCCACCTTAAGTTGATCATAACATTCTTGTAGAGAGTGAACTTCATATCGCTCACATTCTTCTCGTTTCTTTATATTCCAATGAATTGAGGGGAAATCCTCCTATTACAATGAAACAGGAGGACAATCCTCCCATTCCCATAACACATGGGGGAAATTATCCTATTCCCACAACACAGGGGATAAATTCTCCCATTCCAATACGCAAGGGGGAAATTCTCCCGCTCCCACGACACCCCCCCCCCCCAAGTGACATGGTCACTTCCTTTGATTGGATTCGACTGGCAGTATATCGTCTTCCTCCTTACATGCCTTTCTAAATCATAGTGCATGCTTATAATATACCCATATCTGGAACAATCATAGACAAGGTGTGTATATTAGTATTCTATATTCAACTGCTTGGAAAGCTTTTAGTTCTCCGCAACTTTTGTCCGTTAACCAGAATTTGTTGGATTTTAACAGAGGAACCAATCAACTGTTAGGGATCCTTCCTCAATTGCTTATTACTTTGGAATGAAAGGCTATCTATAAAGATGTGATGGTAGTCTAGTTCTCTTTGTATTTTAATTTACTCCTTGGGTGTGACTATGTTCATGACATGGTAGCTCTTGTCTCTTCACTCTTTTGTGTGATGTGTTTCCCTCATGAAGGAAGAATCATGACCATTGACCAACTTTCATTCGTTGATACTAATTTGAATCCCAATAAACCAACCTCACTAAATGGTCCTTATATGCAAGTGGTATCTCCCCCTCCACAAGTTAATTATGTGGCAACTTGTTCCATGCCCGCGTCTACTGATGATCTAGTAGGCGAGGTAGTGCATCATGTACTAGGAGTACTGGCACTTGATATTTCCTTTGGATCCTTTGATATATATCCCTTCTAGAAAATTGTTCTCCCATTGACGACAACCTCTTGGAAGTCATGGTATTTGGGGAGCCATGATTAATATAATCAGAGATCTTAGAGCATAGTTTCTTTCCTTGTGTCAAGCTCCTTAAAAAATGAAACAAGGTCCCAGAGCATAGTTCTTTTTCTTGTGTCAAGCTCTTTAAAAAAATGAAATAAGGTGTTATGAGAATAGTTCTTTTACTATGTCAATCTCATTAAAAAATGAAACATATCCCATTTCAATTTGATTCTTTCATTAGATCTCGTAAATCCCTAGTTGAGTCTTTCACTTGATCTCGTAAATGAACCTTAATTCCATCCACCTGTTAGTAACCAATTGTCTACTTAGGTGAATTAAATGAAGCTTGGGGGGCATGTACGAATTAAGTCATTATGTTGGGGGCATGCAAACTTATTTCAAGCATACTTTTTCTCATGTTTCAAGCTTGTGTAAAAATGAAACCACTTTCAAGTACTCTCAAGCATAGTTTCCCACGTTTCAATATTGTGTAAAAATGAAACCAATTTCAAGCATAGTTTTTCCTTGTTTCAAGATTCAGTAAAAATGAAACCATTCTCCTTTTATCCATCGTGATTTTCATTTTCATCAGCCTTTTTCTTTGAGATGAGCCTTGGGTTTTTCATTCCATCGTCACCATCTGCTTGGTCAATCATACACTTTCACTTGGTTGTTTTACCCTTTCCTAAGGAACTGTTGTGATGAGTGGTCTTATTAGCCAAACTCTTGACATCTGCATTTTTGGAGCAGTTCCATCATGACTAGAACTAGTTGCTACCCTTTATACCACTTGTTCCTCCAGGAGGAGTCCTCTTTCAACGCTTTTTAGACTCCCAAAACATGAAAAGATTGTCGAGCACTTGTATTTTTGAACTCATTAAAGTAAATGAAAAGGTGTCTACTTAGTATAAGTTTAACCATTTTCTAAACTGAGATAGACTATTTACGAAAAAGGAATACTTTAGTCGAACATGGCTAAGAGTTTTTGCTGAGTATTGTTTTCTACCTTTTCAGACTTAAGAGACTGTTTATGGAAAGGAACCTTCGGAGTTTTCATTTTTGCCTTTTTTTTCAAACTCTCTAAACATGAAAAAGGAGTTGAGTTGGATCTTTGTTGGACTCGTAAAAGAATCAAACAACAACGAACTCTTCAAACATGATGTGACCGAACCACTCCTTCTCAGGGCTCATTGAAAATAATCAGAGGGATTCATCTAAAGTATGAACTTACAAATCAAACATATGTTATCCTCCTCAAGCTTGTCAAAAATAAAGAGGTACTAATCATAAATGGTTGGGGAAATTGGTAAAACATCGTACTTCACCTATTAATGTTAGTGAGTCACTCTTGAACATCACACTCTTTCACTTCATCTTCGTGACTGTTAGGTTGGGTAATATGTTTTCCTCATTAGTTAATCACACACCATATCAAAAACCTCCATAATCGGTTTTGGGTCACTACTGCCAACTCCATCCAATGTCGCCGATATGTTCAAGAGAATTCCTTAAGTTGATATCTCCTACAATACTCCTAAGATTTAATTCATGTATTTCGTTCTTGAACCATTTCCACATCAATATCATTCTGTCTCAAATCTTGATGCTGGTTTCGTATCGTTGATGGGGGATACATCAAGGCCCTCCTGCAATGGGTCACTTCCTATCGACATCAACTCATTATCTAGGAAGTTGACTTAAAAATTCCCCTTGGTACCTTGGGGCTTGCATACATTAATGACAAGTTTCCTTGCTCTCGACGATAGGTTTTCATCATTGTCCTTAGACTGAAAGATTTTGTGTGGTGTTCAACTTCAACTCATCCATTCACACCATTCAGATTGTGCTACAATACCTTGAGAACCATTAACATCATTGGTGGTTTCTCTTGTGTCTCTTAACAACTTACATCATTGGTCGGTAATTAGATAGCATTTACCATGTTCGACTTCAACTCATTTATTTGCATGGTTAGATTCGTACATTAGATGACTGAGTGAACGAGATAGAAGACCCAAGATATAGCTTCATCCATTCGGGTTGTGATTTTAGAATTAATGCAAGATTATAAATTATGATGGCTATGATCATAGAGATAATCATATGAGCATGGGTCCACACTTTTTTATCAATGGATGAGACTTTTGATTATTGTACATGTAATGTTAACTTATGTGTTGAGCATGGGTATGCCTCCCTCAACAAAGATATCGTGATGAAAATGTATTTTAACAGATGATGATCTCGACTAGTTGTTCTTGATTCAGACTTGTCACAAGGTGAATCACTTCAGTCATCAGCTACCGTTTCTAACTTTACGATTTAGGGGGGAATATGTTATAGGTCATTTTGTCGCATCTAGTTAATAGGCCTACAAACTGGATCAATCCACATCCATGAACATGTTGTCATCCTCCCTAAAAAGTCAGAGTTTCTGGGATTAACTGCTCAAAATCAATGTTTTTATCCCCACCACACCATGCTATTAGCCACCTGCGTTCAATGCTAGTTATTCCTTTCTGCACAAACATTGGTCAGCATTAGTTGCTCCTTGTTGGGGGTGCACTCATTCTAGAAATTTGGGAAAATTAAAAAGATTACTGAAGCTTCCTCTTCGAGAAGCTTTGAGGTGTTGTTTTACCCATTTACTATGGATAAGAAGCTTGACTCCTATTTGATCCTGCCTTGGATATTTAACATCTTATCCATTGAGCTCATCCCCCCCATTATAAGTGGATCTCAAGTTCATTATGGTAAATCCTAAACTACCATCCCTCTTCTATAAATTTACTGCCATCCAGAACATCAGGGTTGGATTTTGGAGACTAATCATGCCCTCACGCTATTTCCTAGAATCAAAGAGAGTCATCATATTCATGCATTAGGGTGACATTGAGGCGTGCTTTGTGACAAGGAAGGAAAAGTCAACTTGGGGAGATCTCTACAAGATAAATTACTATTTATGGTTGTAAACTCTCTCCTATTTCTATTAATACAAAGAGTATATTTTTTTCCTATATGTGCAGTGTTAAGTTTACATTCATGTATTTCAATTCCTTGTTGATTCATTGAAAAGAGATGTTAGACTGTGCTACTTGGTTGTTGTATATCCTTTTCCTGTATTAGTCGTGTGTGCAAGTTCTAATTATAACACTTGGAGCTTACAAGTGAGGAGGAAAGAAAGCTTCCTACAAATTTGAGGTATGCCTCTTTCCCATTCTCTAATTTTTCTAAGGAAAACTCTATATTCTTTGTCTTACGTTGTTCTAGACCAGTCCACTAGGTCTAGGGAATTCACCTTTGTCTACAATCGTAAATTCTGCATAACAATAATGCAAGATAATATCAAAATAGGTTAAATAATGTAAGTCAACTTTATTTGGATAATTATAAATTTGATAATATAAATGATCGTGTTTTACACACATTGACCTATACTAATAAGTGATCCATACAATGAAATATTGTCATATGTATGTCCACTCCATCCAACTCAACATAGCGAATAAATAACTTCAACTACCCCCTTCAACGTAGCTTCAAGAGGAAGCAAAGTAATATCCATCCCATCATCACCCTTGAATATGCAAGATATGGTATTAAAGATGAGCCAAATAAAATCTCCCTTAATGTTTATGATGATTAAGTTATTATGTGTTAGGAAACTAGAAAAGTTCCTAAAATGAAAACAACAACGTGGTCAAGATAGTTGAATGTCTTGAAGCTTCATAAGAGGACTTGAAGCAAATACATCAAATGGAAACATAATCGGGATCAACATAAGTTCTCCACCTAAAACGTGCTACACCAAGGTAAACATAGGAAGTACTTCTTGAAAGAGAAACAAGCACCAAAAATTTCAAAATTTCAAAATATGTTTAAGTTGAATAGGATCTAAGGTAGATGTAGCAAATGCACCATGAAAATGGAAGTAGACAAACAAAATGCTATAAAAAACCACTATAAAGGAGTAATAATAAATCATGTTATGCATAAAAACTAACATATAGGCTATTCCTTTGAATTGTGGATAAAACACATGTAGACTGCATTTAGACACTGGTGAGGGTGTCACAATGATTGAGTATCAATCCACCCACAAGAGAGATGGATTATGAGAGTCAATCCACAATTTTTCCACTTCCTTGTTTTCACAAAATGCTTATGGTAACACATCATACAATGCCATGAAGTCTAGTTTGAAGGTCAGTCCCAAGAATGATAGTGAGAGTGTCCCCTTGCAATAGGGTGAGATTACTCTAAGTTTTTTGAAATTAAATAACATAATGATAATGTTGTATGACATTGTAAATTTGGTGTTGTAAATATTATAGAAGTGGGTGATTTAAATTGCATAGAATTTCTAAGACCCTATCAACAAGGTGGAAATATAAGCTCAAAGTGTTGTACAAATCTTTGTCCACACTTTTCAAGATTCCTCTCTTTATGGCCCATTTTACAAAGTAACTTAGAAATTTTTTTGATTATGTGTTACTCAAAATTAACAAACACATGCACATCATATATAGAATCATGAGAAGTTGGAGAGGTGGAAGCCTAAAATAGTGTTATTCTCGAAAATTTCATCATGTACAAGTGCTTGACTTATTGGATGCCATTTCTCTTCATGGATCCCAGGGAATAGATTTGAATTCCACATCTAAATAAGTTGCTCCAAATTATAAACTTGGGTTTGTAAAGTTTGGAGCATTGTGTTTGTCAACATATTGTGTAAGAAGGAGTTTGTTATCAACATTTAAGGCCCTCATTTCCTGCACAGATAGTACATCATCTATTCGAAGTGAAAACACTTCTATGTACAACATATAATTGGTATCTTATAGTGGTTGATAAGATTTTATAAGAGTATATGTTAGAAAATTAGAAAGGTAGAAATATTTTCTTTATGTTGATAATTACTTATGATATTCTTATATTATTATTAACTTTCTGGTGTTCTTGTTTTATCTTAGTTCATCAAGAAATTACCAAAACAATAACATGAAGATCAAGGACACTAGATGTAGGCAAACAACCAAGGAAAAACCCCTATCTAGGGGAAAACCCAGTTAACAACTCTTCCTTTAATAGTTTCACAAGATGATCCAAGATTCCTGACCTATACACATACATCCTCCAATCACCAAGTCATCCCTTCCTTTCTTCTGTAGATGATAACCTTCCAACAACAACTTCGATCTAGCAACATCAAACTTTCGAATTCCCCAACAACAAAACTTTGACCTAGCAGTATCCAAAATTTTGACCTTCCCAGCAACAGAACTTCAACCTAGTAAATATCCCATTAGATTCACACGTGTGAGATAAATGACCCATAAAACTTCGATCTAGAAATTCTCCTTATTCTTCTAGGAATTTCACACTTTTTCTGTTCCTCATTCTATATCAAACTTGTATGAGTGTGTGTACCAAATGAATCAAACTGCTTGTATATATACTCTTTTCTAAAGTTTGAATTACCCTTATATAGGACGACTTGATCAAGTAAGGTCCGACTTGGTGTAGAGGTGAAAAATGACTTATTTTACTCAATATTAATTATTTTTACATGATTCAAAAGCCCAAGAAGGGTCTCTTTGAATAAACAATGAATCTAATGACTCAAGACAAAAACTAGAAGTCATTAATGGGGAATTTTACCTAAAACATGATGACCCAATCATGAAACCCATGCTTTAATAAGTCATAATAATAATAATAATAATAATTCCTTTTTCTTTCATACATTTCATTATGACTCAAATACAAGTATGAAGACCAAACCTAGTTACATTCTTCAACACTCCCTCTTAACTAGGGAGGTATTCATACATACATAGTACATGGTAGATCTCAAAAACACATGAATCATGAAGAGTTGAGGTACTCATGGTACCACAAACTAGATTCTTGACTAGGGAAACCTATCCAGGTGGGACTAAGATGGACTAAAGATTTCAACCTCTCTATGTACCATTAGTCTTACTTGCTAACGATCAACCTAGGGAAATCGATGTGTAATGCAAGGTCAAAGCTCTATGACCAACACCACCCTACCTACTTTGGGAACTAGACATCAAAACACAGGTTGTCCATATGTCCTCCCAAGCATACACAATGACTCAACACATCAAATCTCTCATGATCAAACATATCGCTAACATCGAGCATGCTCCCAAAGCTTCGAGAGATTTACCTGAACAATCACAACCCAAATTAGTAACAAAATTTCAAATATAAAAAAGTAAACACATACCTTAGGGGTTTTCAATCATCTTGATGCTGCTCATAATTTATCACAATAGGCCTTAGAGGATTTCAAACAAATCTTGACAAAAGTTTCCTAAATCAGATAGCTTACTTTCCTACTTCACATGCAACACAATTTTCTACAATCAGATCCTACTTTTCTTCTTCCAGCAGCACCTCAGTACAATTATCCAATTTATTCTTCAAGATATCCATCATGCTATAATATGCCTTCGCTCTCAACTTGGGAGATATACCCTTTCTTTTATCTATGCTCCCCCTTAACTTAGGGAGATCAACTTATTTCTAGGACATCAAAGAATATTTCATGGCTTTTATCCTTCTTATCTGAGTCATATTGATCATCTTCCTTCATCATGCTTATCAATCAAATCAACTTTACTTACGAATATCTTCAGTATGTTGAAGATGATGTACCACACAACTTAGATAGCAACTACAACCAAATCCATATGTAAAAGCTTGAACTTAACTATACCAAAATCATATAATAATGGAAGCATTAGACTTTAGACATCAAATACCTAAACTTAGTTAGGTTCATAATCAACACGATACACATACTTTTATATTTCAACTTCTTGCTACCGTTTTGTCATAAACCCTAGACTTCATCATCAAGACTTCTAGCAACTCAATCAAGATTATATCTAGGGTCTCAATATTTCTTCCAGAGATATGACATACTCTACTATAATATATTGCAAACCCTAAAAGCAAAACAAGTATAGTTATGCAATGCATCCAACAACTTTTAGAATTCATATGTTAGACTTCTATTAGGATTTAATGCAAATCCTAGATTCCATACATGAGACACTAAGCTTCAATAATAAAAACCAATCACAATACAATCTAAGGTTTCAATAATATGATGAACCTTTTTGTAAACCCTAGATTTTATCACCACATTTGAAACAATGTCATGACATCATATCCTAGAATATCAAACTTCTACTAGGGCTTAATCACAAACCCTAGGACTTATCAACAAATAGGTTAGCACATATACATATCTAGGATAATCATGCACAAACATATCATAACATATATTGGACAAACCCAAGACAAAAATATTAATACATTTAAATTCAGACATATAACGATCTTGATTAGGCTAGGGTTTTCATCAGATGGACACACATACACCTTCATTCCTAGGAGCTTACTCTCAATACATAAGGGTTTTACTCACAAACCCTAATTTACCAAAACCTTAAGTTCTAGGAATATATTACCATCCAACTCTAAAGGACTAGGGTTTTCATAACAATACTAAGACACCAAACATGGCATTGTCATCAAAACCCCAAACATCAAAATAATAGTATTTTCTAGATTTCATTAGTAACCCTAAGTCGACTATGGTTTTTCACATTAGCATATCCTTAGGTTAGGGTTTTACAAAGAACCTTTTAGGGCTCCAAAAACATGATGTTTTTAATGAGGGTAGATTCAATCTAATTATTAATCACCCAAACAAGAATCTCTATGATTCAAAGGTATTAGACATAACACTTGTCAGTAATGTCAAGCAGATTTAAATGAATATACCTTTATCAAGAAGAGAACAAAACTTATGATCTAAAACATACCTTTGAGTTTTTTCTAGACAAACCTTACGAGACAACAATTCCAATGAGATCTTATCCATAGCCCTTGATCATATCAGCGAGATTTTCTTAAACAAGGAAAATCCAAAAGAAATGTTATTAACATCTAGTAAAAACACATCTAGATAAGAAAAGGAAAACCAAATATAAAAGATAATACAAGGAGTAAGATACTTATCTTTGTAAAAATGGCGAGGGCTCCCTCTTAATCCAATATCGAGGGATACCTATAAATTTAACAAAACAAATCAATAATATTTTTCCAAAGCATGTTAAACCTACAAGTACGAAAAATCAAAATACAAAACATTTCAAAAACTTAGAGTAGAAGGACTTAGTAGTATAAGTCCTTTATTTCCGATTCTTTGGTCTTGTTATTCTTTGGAGATATTTCTTTAGAAACATTTTCTTGATCCCTATTTCTCTTTCTATTTCTCGGATTCTCAGGACAATCTCTTCTATCGTGACACATCTTGTGACAATTGTGGCATTCAATCTTGGATAGGCCTATCTTCCCTCTAGTCCCATTAGACTTCTTGAAGGTTCCTTTGGTCTTGTGATGAGCAGAATAGGCATTTGAAACTTTCTCCTCTTTCTCCTCTTCATTATATTTGTTGCTCACTAATGAAATTATAACTTCTTCTTGACTTCATGGATTCTATAATTGTTCAAATGTAGGAGTTTCCTTCCAACTATTGAGACTTGATGAAAATGCACTCCAACATGTTGGTAATCCTAAAGTGTAGTGATTACAAGCTCCTTTGCAGGTACTATTTCATTGATTTCCTGGAGTTCATATATGATTATAGTTATTCTTACAAATAAGGATGCCACAGTGTCTTCCTTTGTCATCTTTATAGTTCTTAGTTCATTCTTAAGACTTGCTATTTGATCAAGATTCTTGATTGTGAATAATTTCGATAATGCCTCACACATCTCTTGAGCAGAATCTAAGTTGGATATATATGGGATGAGGTTATCTTTTATTCCATCCACCATTAGGGTCATGCCCAATATCTTTGTTTCTATGAACTTTGTCTTTTTTGCATCACTTGACTCATTTTTAGACTTCTTTGCTTTTCCTTTGATTAGATCTAAGACTTTATTCTTCTCAAGGATGAAATCTATCCTCTTTTTCCATGCCCTATAATTGGATGATCCTTCTAATTTGTTTTCTCCCTTCATTGCGTTAGACATTGTTCTAGAAGATGGTAGAATTTACTTCTTATATGATCATTTTCCTTGATAACCCATTATTCAAACTTCTTAAAACTCCTTATTCTCCTTTCAATATATCTTCAAGCTGCATTTTCCCTTCTTCTTCACCTTAGCTCTGATACCATGTTAGAAAATCAGAAAGGTAGAATATATATAAATATCTATATATATATATTTATTTATGTTGATAATTACTTGTGATATTCTTATATTCTTATTAACTTTTTTGTGTTCTTATTTTATCTTATTTCATCAAGCAATTACTAAAACGATAACATGAATATCAAAGATACCAGATGTAGGCAGATAGCCAGGGAAAAACCCCTATCTATGGGAAAACCTAGTCAACAAATATTCCTTTAATAGTTTCACAAGATGATCCAAGACTCCTGACCTAGACACAAACTTCCTCCAATCACCAAGTCATCCCTTCCTTTTTTCTGGAGAAGATAACTTTCCAGCAACAACTTTGACCTTGTCACTTTGATCTAGCAGCAACACACTTTTGACTTCCCCAACAACAAAACTTCGACCTAATAGTAATTTCAGCCCAATAGTATCCAAAATTTTGACCTTCCCAACAATAGAACTTCAACCCAGTAGATTCACACGTGTGATATAGATAACCCATAAAACTTTGATCTAGTGATTCTCCTTCTTCTTTAGGAATTTTGCACTTTTTCTTCTCCTCCTTCTTCTATATCAAACTTGTGTGAGTGTGTGTACCAAATGAATCAAATTGCTTGTATATATACCCTTTTCTGGAGTTTGAATTACCCTTATGTAGGTCGACTTGGTGTGGAGTTGATAAATGACTTATTTTACTCAATATTAATTATTTTTACGTGATTCAAAAGCCCAAGAAGGGTCTCTTTAAATGGAAAATGATTCTAATGACTCAAGACAAAACCTAGAAGTCCTTAATGGGGACTTTGACCTAAAACATGATGACCTAAGCATGAAACCCATGCTTTAATAAGGCATAATAATAATAATGATTATTTTTCTTTCATACATTTCATTATGACTCAAATACAATTATGAAGACCAAACCTAGTTACATTCTTAAACAGTAGATTCATATGTAAAAGAAATAGTATATCAAAATACAAAGACTTGAGAAAAATCTGCAACAAAATCTAAGAGACCATAAATAATAATGGGCCCAAAATACCATCATATATAGAGCTTGAAAAGGAATACAAGTTAAACAAAACAATGTTTGAAAATGAGTTTGTATGAACAAGATACAACCCTTGAAAGGTTGCCCAAATAGGAATAACATAAATACCTATCCAAAAGACAAAGTATAGATGACAAAAATGCAAGAAGTCATTTCACGAATGCATAAAACTCAAAAAAATTGTACAAAAAAACCCTCTAGATGACTAAGCAATTGTTAATTAAAGACGAGGCCTTGAAATTAGATGTGCAATGGCAAGGGGCTAAAACTCTATGGTGGTCACTAAGGCACTAAACGTGGTGATGAGTTAGCATTCGCGTGACCACTGATTGTGTCATTGACTAACTACATTGACAATGTACCATGCAAGAATTTGGGTTATTAATTAGGCCTATTGACTAGGCATGGGTGTGGCATTGACTATGTAATGGATATGGCATTCACTATACCTATTAGTGTGCTAAGGGCATTGACATAACGAAGGCCATACCATTGACGTGGTGAGCCTTGCAACTCATGTAGAAACAATGCAACTTGTTGACATGGAATGAATATGCCTTAGTGATGTGGCAATGGGAAAGAAATCCACATGGAATTGATAGGTGATGTGTTGACCAAAGGAAAGGGCCATTAAGTTAAAGTGGTGATGATGACATCATTAGTCGCAAAGGTGGCAATGTTGGTGGGGCCCATGTGGACGACCAATAATGAAGAGAGGCATTGACAATAAGAGTTTTGAAGGTCGAACAAGGGGTCTTGGGCCAATGATGCTCTAGTGGTCATTATAGTGGTTGATTATCATAAATTCAACGATGATTGACAAGGAGGGAGGTCATTGAAAAACATAAGGGTTCCTACATGAGGGAGAATTATTGGCAACATGGCATGAGGGTCAACCTAAGGGAGGCACGTGCAAGGCAATCGAGGTTGGTTTGGTGGGGAAAATCATAGACATTGGAGGAGGTGTTGATTAGAAGGAAGAGATAACTAACTAAAAAAAAAGATCCAACAAGTAGCAATGATGTTCAACTAGAGAATGCAAAAGGGGTTAAACCCTTGACAATATAAATGAAAAAAAGCAAAAAAATTATAATTTATAAAAATCAAAAGAATAACCTTACAAAGAAATGGACATATTAGTGTGAGTACAATCTTTTCTATAAATTTAGAGAAAATAAAGAGCATTTTTGTGAAACCAAATGTTACCATTGCTAACTTGACTGATGTGGACTTAATTTGTGTAATCTAATATAGTTTATAAAACATGCATTTATGCAAATTGTAGTAGTGCCCATTAATCTTCTAGTGTGCTCCAAGAAGCATGCATCTGTGCAGATTTGAGTAGTGGCCACGAGTCTTCAAACTCAAATTTGGAAGGCTTTGAACATTTATTTTCATATATGTCTAGACAAATTTAGAAATTTTGGTCTAAATAACATTAATCTCAGCCTAGGTAAGTAATTGAAACCAATCAATCACTGTTTTAATAGCATGTAAGAATTTTAATATGGTCAAAGGTATTAAAAAAAGGACAAGCTCACAGAGGACACCATATGTATAGTGTAGATACTCCCTAGGTAATAAAACTCCACTATAAAAAATTTGAAGTTTATTATATGTCAATCATCATTACAATGCTTGCTCGAGCTTTCTCCAGAATAAAGTATGTTCGTGTCTACTTATACAAAAAATGTATGATTAATCAATTAAAAAATAAAACAAGAAAAATAAGATATTTTTCCCAATTAAGATTACATGCAACTTGGGGTCACGATAATGCAAAATAATATCAAGATGGTTAACTAAAGTGGGTCAACCTTATCTTGATAATTACAAAGTTGATAACTTGGGTGAGAAACTCATGCACACATTGACTTGTACACCTATTAGGCATACACGAGGCATATTTTCATATATATGTCCACTAATTCAAGCTTAACATAATGATAACATTAACAATTTAATTGTTTGATCTCTTCTTTGTGGCTAAAAACACTCAAGAAGTTTGACTCAAAAGCATATATATAGGAGTAGAAAATAAAATGCATCAAAGGTGATATTAAGGAGAGTATTATGTTTAATGTCCTCGAACTTGGTATTTCCCAAATCTTGGAAATAATACTGAGAGGGGGGGTGAATCAGTATTATGAGATCAATAACTTAATTTTCAAAACTAATATGTATATGCTACTTCATCTCAGTGAACTAGCGTGTATACACAACTATACTTAATGAAACCAGCGTATATGTAGAGATTTTTTTATTTACCCAAATTATCATGTATTGAACTTTAATCAGTATATCAGGAATTGATTAGACAGTGCAGTAAAAGAAGAATAAAGCATCACACATAAGCAACACACATGAACACCAAGATATAAGGTGGAAACCCAATGTCGGTGAAGACCACCTGCTGCTGTTGTCTCTGTCTTCTTTTAATAATAAGAAAATTATGTTTACAATTTTTTGTACTGGTGTAGTCTTATACCAGTACGCAGGCTTCTACCTGCAGAAGGCTACAACCTTCTCTCGTTCTCCAGCTTCTACTGGAAGGGAGCTACAACCCCTAGCTCTTGTACTAGCCGATATGTTTGCTTAGTACGTAGGCACTGACCTACAGAAGGCTACGACCTTCTCTTTCTTCCAGGGACCACGTTTCATAAATTTTCAGACTAGATCCATCAACAACATCATTCAATCATCAAATATATCTGTATCAACCAATCACCATTTGAACCAACCATAGCCAAAACAATCATTCAATTAGACCACCCATCAATTTGATCATTCATAATAGAATACATAACCAGAACCCAAACCAAAACCCAGAACTTTGCACCAGTAAAGAGAAGCAACTAAAATATATTTTATAAGGTATATGCTACTTCCATGTGTCGAACCTGCTTGTACACGCACTTTTCTCAAAACAAACCATCGTATACATCTGCAAATATAAATTCAGAGTTCTGCAGCTATTCCAGACTTTAGTTATACCTAGATCATATCATTTACAAAATAATATATGCGTCAGTATTCAGATCTAGAATATACATGAGAAAAAACACATAATGATCATTTTACGCCTTAAGTTATCGATCTATCATTAGATCTGATCTCTCATCATCAACTAAGGTTCATCCTTGGTTTAGATCTAGCAATGCACCATATCCCAACAACCTGCATACTAGATCTCACACTTCATCAGATACTCGATACTTGCACACCTTGGCCTAATGATATTCTCCTCCTTTTATAGTTTTAGGCCTTTCTTAATACCATGGACCAAAACCACTTAGGACCAATACCTTGAACTAAATACTTAGGGTCAATACCTCGGACCAGATACCTTGGACCAATACCATGGACCAAAATACCATGGACCAAATACTTCGAACCAAAATTTTAGTTTTCCAAGGTATACACACTTTTGATTTTGTGAAACGTGTGTATGTATACACGACATGTATGCAGTGAACCTGCGTGTATACGCAGCTTGGTCAATGGTGAACCTACGTATACCTCTCTTTCTTCATTCTATGAAGATTGATCTGTAATTCTTTTCTGTTTACCTGCTATACTGTGATCTTTCATCTGAGTGAGTTGCCTTCTGAACTGATTCCTTGAAGCTGCCCTGCATTTCATCACATCTGTAAACACTATTGTCATGCATTCTGTCACATCTGATATCTCTTCTGGAGATTCATCTAGTTACCATGTACAAGTGAGTTTTTCTGCTACAAGTGGGTTTCCATCAAGTACAACACATACATCATAATGCCAACAATCCCCCCCATTGGACTTGATGGTAACAACCACACCAAGTCATTCTCACCCTTTGACATCAAGGGCAAAGGGTCATGCTCTCCCTGAGTGCATACTGAATTCTCTGATATGCTGATGTGTGCTGATTAAGCTCCCATGATCGAGTCCATGCTCCCCTTGAACATAAGCAAAGTCTACAAAAAGATGTTCTAAAAGAAGAATATGACTCTATACATACATCACAAATGACCTTCCTATCACCAACGACTCATACATACATCCATCTCCCAACCAAGTGGGGATATATCAATTGTTTATACATGTCAGAAACATTACATCATTCATCCCATGCATAATAGGGTTACAAATTAGGTCTTTTCATGACCGTTACATTAGAAGATATACATGACATATATAACAGAGACCAAATATCTTAAACAAGGCCATGATAGTCATCATCAACTATCATATGATCTGGACCATCAGAAACATCTATCAACAACATCCAGACCAACAACCTGTATATGTCCATCATTCGTTCCCAAAATATCATCAACCATGTTCTCCCCCTGAACCTATTCCACCTGTTCACTGTCAGAACTGATCATTGCATATGTCAATAAGAGATATCAAAGCATCATCATCAATCAGATATGCATCAAGCTATCAACAACTTTATGAGGACCAATATATTTCCACATGTTATCAAAAAATTAAAACCATCATCAAACAGAGCAGATAATTGACAGAACCATAACATACCCCTTTTTCCTGAGTCTGGCCTAATGCTTTTCTTTAAACCAACATATACATGACTGTGCCCATAGAAACCCGCGTATATATGCGACTATGCTTTATGGAACTCGCTTATAACCAGATTTCTCTAAAGAAAATAGGTTTTAACAACAGGATGAAGCAACAACTACTCCTAGCTTTTTCCTGAGATATTCAAATGTCTCCCTAGGCAGTGGTTTAGTGAATATATCAACAACTTGTTCTTTGGAGGGAACATACTCCAATTTGACCTTTTGTTCAAGCACTTGTTCATGTAGAAAATGATATTTGATGGGTATGCGCTTGGTCTTGGAGTGCATGACTGAATTCTTTGAAATACTGATGGCACTTGTATTATCACATAGAATGGAGGTGGGTGGAGTACATGTGATCTGCATGTCTTGCAAGGTTTGCATCATCCAAAGTAGTTGCGTGCAGAAAGATGCAAAAGCCATGTATTCTACTTCAGCTGTAGATAATGCAATTGAACTTTGTTTCTTGCTGAACCAAGACACTAACCTGGAACCCATATAGAATGCACCACCACTAGTGCTTTTTCTGTCATCAACACTTCCTGCCCAATCTACATCTGTATATGCATGAAGTGTAATATTTGTATATCTAGGATACCATAAACCAAATTTCTGTGTTCCTTGAAGATATTTGAAAATCCTTTTAATTGCCCGAAGGTGTGATTCCTTTGGATTTTCTTGGAATCTTCCAACTATTCCCACTGCATGCATGATGTCTGGTCGGGTACCTATTAGATAAAGCAGACTGCCAATCATGGATCTGTAACTTGGTTGATGTACTGCTGCTGAATCATCATTTGAGCTAAGACTGCATCCTGTTACCATTGGGGTACATACTGGTTTAGAATCCTCCATGCTGTACTTTTTCAGGATATGTTTGAGATATTTGGTTTGTGAGAGAAAAATACCATCTTTATTTTGTTGAACTTGTAGACCAAGAAAATAGGTAAGCTCACCAAGCAAGGACATTTCAAATTCTTTCTGCATTACCGAAGCAAAATTCTGACTCATGGTTTCTTCATTGCTACCAAAAATGATATCATCAACATACATAACAATTATTAGCAATTTATCAGTGTCCATCTTTTTATATAGATTGCTATCTGCTAACCCCTTTGAAAAACCCTATTGGTGGAGATATTTGTCAAGACGGTAATACCATGCCCTTGGAGCCTATTTTAGACCATAGAGAGCTTTTCTGAGTTTGCATACAAGTTTTGCATCATTTCCAAGAATGAATCCTTTTGGTTGTTCAATATAGACTTCTTATTCTAAGTCTCCATTAAGAAAGGCAGATTTTACATCCATTTGGTATACTTTGAATTTCTGAAAA